>APFE031518629.1:174291-192805 GCA_000404065.3 Pinus taeda | reverse complement strand
TCCCGAGCTTTAAAAATCGCTCCGGGAGCGACGGAGCGGCCGCTCCCTAAGACGCTCCCAAAATCGGCAGGGAGCGTATAATTTCAGGTAGGGAGCGCGCTCCCGAAAATCGCTCCCGTCCGGGAGCGATTTAGGGAGCGCGCTCCCGAGCCGCTCCCGCCCAGAGCGCGCTTCGGGAGCGGGTTCGAAGGGGGGGGGGCGCTCCCCCGCAACTATGCTCTCAATCATGTCATATGTAACTCCCCTCAGTTAAGGCATATGTTACTCTCTCTCTCTCTTTAATGCTCTTATGCACCTCTTACACTCCCTTACACACTTTAATGACTCGTCATAAAAAAATTACTCTTACACCTCTTTAATGCATAAGTTACACTTCTTTCCTAAATGTAAGTTACATTCCTCTCCTTTATGGCATAAGTTACCCTCCTATCTTGGCATATGTAACTCCTCAAAGCATAAGAGTTACTCCCTCATGAATTCGACCTCATTGCTCTTCCTATACATTTGTGCCTCTCATCCTCACTTGACACACTTACTTGGGCTTGTGAAAGGAGAATTTGATCTTGAGGAAGAGAGAGTTGGAGAGTCTAGAGGAAGATTGAGAGAGAGAGAAAGAGAGTTTTGAAGAGCAGGAATAGATCTTGGAGAGCCAAAGTGATTCAGTGTTTGCATCAACCACTGCTATTAGAGATTTTCTTCAAATTTGGGTCAACTTCTTCATTCTCTCATTGTATTTCGTATCTTTGTTGAACAATTGATTTTTAATAGAAGAAGAATCTGGTTGGATTTTCCCCTGTGGGTTTTTCCCTGGTCATTGACCTAACTTCTCTGTGTCTCATTGAGTTCTTAGCTATCTTCCATTATGCATATGGCTTATATGGTTTATGTTCTATCTACAATTACTTAACTTATATTGCAACATAAAGAAGTTTTGGATTTAAGTGATTGTAACAACATAGAACATCAACATTTCAACATGGTATCAGAGCTTTGGTGAAGATAAACTCAAGAAAGCAAGCTCCATTTCCAACTCTCTTTCTGTTGGAATATCTCTTGCTGTCTGCTCCATTTGCAACTCTCTTTCTACTGGAATATCTTTTGCTGTCAACTCCATTTCCAACTTTTCATCTGCTGAAATATCTCTTGTTGTTTGCGCCATTTGCAACTCTCTTTCTTCTGAAATATAGCTTGCTGTCGGCTTCATTTGCAGCTCTATTTTTGCTGAAATATAGCTTGTTGCCTACTCCATTTGCTATTTTCTTTTTGCTGAATATAGCTTGCTATTCACTCCATTTACAACTCTTTTTGCTGAAATATCTCTTGCTATACCTTCTACTTGTTGCTCATTTTCTGCTGGAAGTTCTCTTCCCCTTTGCTGCTATAATATGTCATTTACAACTAAAATGTCTCTTGTTGTCCCTTTCTATTTGATGCTGAAAAATCTCATCCCTTTTGCTGCTGAAATATCTCATTTACAACTAAAATATCTCTTGTTGTCCTTTTCTATTTGTTGCTGAAATTTTGAGCAGATCAAAGATGTTTTCCTCCTACTTTAAGAATGAAGAGAAGTTGGTTGATGCTTCAAACTCCTTCCCTTGGAAGACCAGATTGCACATTGTTTTTGAGGAACATGATGTTTTAGAATATGTTGAAGGAGAAGTAGCAAAACTGGCTGAAAACTCCAATGCTGCTATCAAGGCCAGATATAAGAAAAAAGAGTCAAGGTTAAAAATATTATCCTTGACTCTCTTGGAGACCACTTTATCACTTATGTCTCCAATTTGAAGAAAACCAAAGAAACGTATGACAAGCTGATTGGAATGTATTAAGTAAACAACTTGAGTCAAATTCTTGCTCTGAAGAATCAACTCAAGGATATTAAGATGAATAGAGGAGAAACCATTCAAGCATACTTCATGAGGATATCAAAAATCAAAGATCAACTGTCAACTTCTGGTGAAGTTGTTTCCGATAAAGCACTGGTACTGATTTCACTTGGAGGTCTTCTTTATTCTTGGGAAAGTTTTATTACTACCATCAATAATAATGACAAGTTTCCTACATTTGATGAGCTCCTGGGAAAGTGCAGTCAAGAAGAAGCCAAAATGATTTCTTGAGGGATATTTCCCAAGCATGAGGAGGGAGAACCTATTGCCTTTGCTGTACAAGGAAAAAAGAAGAAAGGAATGCACTATTAGAGAAAGTCTACTCCCAACAACACCTCTGAATGGACTAGAGACTTATCAAAAGTCCAATCTATAATTGTCTCAAGCATGGCGTCTATGCTCATGACTGTTCAGAAAACAAAAGAGCATCAAAATCCAATTTCAACAATCACTCCAACAAATTTGATTACAGAAGAAGAAGAGAAGCTCCTTCTGCTTGTAGAGGAAACTATTGTTCCTCAAGGAACCAAAGGTATGATAATAATGCAGCTGAGACTCAATCAGAGTACTTTCCTGTTTATGCTCTTTCTAGCTCATCTCCTGTAGATTCTTGTGATAGTTGGTTGGTTGATAGTGGTTGCTTCAAGGCACTTTACTGGTTACAAAGTATTCTCTAATCTGGTAGAGAGGGAGACAGATTTGAAGATCATTCTTGGAGATAACTCTACATATCCCATAAAGGGATATGGTTTCGTTTTTTCCCATCTGGATCAAGGTAAAACTTTGACTCTTCAAGAAGTTTTATATGTACCTGGTTTAAAGGAGAATCTTGTGTCCATATTAACATTAGAAAATAAAGGAATGCAAGTTGCTTTCATAAATGGCAAAGTTCTCACTTGGCCATCGAGATCCAACATGAGAGATGCCCTCACCATGGGACCTAGATGTGAAGGTTTATACGAATTCAATGGAAGACCTATTCATGCTCTAATCCATGACATCAATCATCAAAGTGAACTTTGGCGTTGAGGGTTCGCTCACTTGCACTACAAAGCATTACCTCATGTGAGAAATATGGTTTCCGGAATGCTAGAAATCAGATCTGATCATGATGGCGTTTGCCGACGATGCACAAGCAGAAAGCAAGTGAAACCAGTTAGGTATTGCATCTTATACATTTTGATTTATGTAGATCAATGCCTATACTTCTATAAATTTAAGAGAGTTAGAATCATTTGATCGTCATTGGATTGGATCAATTTGTCTCTATTTTTTATTTGAGTTTGAGGCTCTATTGGTTTTAAGACCCCTTTCTTCCCTTTGTTCAGTTTCGGTGGAGCTGATCCCAACCTACCTAGACACATTTTTCTTGTTTTGGCACAACATATTTTTGTTGGAGCAGTTCTGATCGAATTTTAGCACACACGGTAGTATCTATCTAAAGCTATTCGATTATTGCATATGTCATCAACAATAGGGAAAGGTGAACCACTCATCCTATGCATATGTCATCAACAATAGGGGAAGGTGAACCACTCACCCTACACACATGTGTCAGCAATCGTATGGGAAGGTGAACCACTTACCCTACACACATGTCAACCACCATGGGGTATCATAGGGGAAGGTGAACCACTCACCCTTTACACAACACACCACTAGGGGAAAGTGAATCACTCACCCTATGATCACTCATGGCTCAATAAGTACCCCAAGCCCCTAGGAGCTCCCAGAGCTTAATCCTCAGCCAAGAATCCCTTCATATAGGAAATAGTGCCACATTGCTTTCTGAGAATCAAAACTAGATCAATGGGAGCCTCATAGCTCCATTCAGCAACATGCAAATATATATATATATATATAATATATATATAGATATATATAGCAAACATATTGATTTACAACAAAGATTTTGACAACACTTAACAATCCTCTGCTTCTTGCACATCTTGAGATATTTCAACAATAGAAAGAGCCAAATACATAAGGGAAGAGGAGGAAGCCCAATATAAAACTAAAAAATCAAATGGTTTCTTTGAACATAGCTTTTAATCACATCAACATGCACAAAGAACTCCTTCAGCATCCTCCCATGGTAGTGGATATGGAGGCACAAGACCAAACATCTCTTTAAGGCGTAGAACCATATCAGATTTCCTTGATGAAGGTGTAGGAATGACGTGGATTAAAAAATTTACCGGTTTCTCTATGCATGTGTGATACCATTCAATGTTCTTCGGTAACCTTATTGGCACGAAATGGTTTCTGCCATGAATGATGCCCCTAAAGGATACAAGAGCCCTGGTGGGTATGACAAGGCTAGAACTGTTTGACTTGATCATGAAAAAGCAAAAATATCACGTTCTTTGAGTAGAATGACAAATTCTTGGACTAAGCATGGGGTGTCCATTGTATCTAATGGGTGGACTATTGAAGTTTCTAATTTTCCTTAGTTAGAAACCCTTCATGCACTTTTTCTGATTTATTCCTACCTACTTGTTATTTTTCTTTAACAAGTTACTTACAAAGTAAATACTGAAAATAAACACCAGTGCATGCTCAACATATTACAGATCAACAACTAAAAGAAACAAGAACAAACACACCACATGATGATGACACCGTTATTTTTGGACCAATGTCCCCAGAAAAACCCAATGCAGGAAAACCGATGCAACTATCTAAGGGTTTTCTTATTAAGCAATATCAGAGTACAATCTGGGTGCTGAAACTGGCCTACCCAACAGAGAATTTCCTTAGCAACTATACCTCACAGTTTGAGAGAAATCTCCTGCCTGAAACCCTCTAAAATCCTTTCGGCAGCTCCTCAACACAAAACTGCTATGCAACCCCAGCGCCTGTCCAAACTGGACTGCGTCAGCCCCTCTCTGTCTCACGCTGGCCCTGCGTCAGTCCCAGGAGGCCCTGTGTCAGCTTTGGGAGCCTTTGCATCAGCTGCGCTGGGCCCTTTGGTGCTCTGCGCAACACTTGGTTGCCTCTGCGTGGCCCTGCGTGAGCCCTTGCTGCTCTGCGTCACCCTCCTTGGCTGCTGCATTGCTCTCCCGACACAATCTCTGCCTTCTTTGTTTTTCAGTACTTAGTGCCCCTCAGCTGCTCTCCCGATCACTGATTCTATCTCTCTTAGCAAACCCTGCTCTAGAGAATAGAATGACTGATCATCTGGTGTACTATCCAAGTGATCCTCAAGCCTCCTCTTATACTTTTCCTGTTGACATCTCAACGACTGAGATTAAATCCCTAATCAACAGCTAAGATTAGATCTGACTTGATCCATGTTTTTTGGACCATTCTAACACAGATTCATATTAATACACATTAATATTTTATTTTCCCTAAGTTTAGACTTAGGGACTCCATTAAAAATTTTAATTATCTTAATATCTCCTGATCTATCTAGAATCTGCCCAAACCCTTTCTGGGTATTGGAGATCTCATGTGCCCCAACCTCTCCACTAAATTTCGTGGCTAGAGCACATTCGATGCTACCCCAAATCAACATGGACAAATGTAAAAGGCAAGCCATTGGTAAGTGTTTTTGCTGTGTCTCTTAGTGGTGCCATCTTTCTTTCAACATAGATTACTCAGACAAGTTCAAGACCGACATCAACATTGCATAACCATTACTTGAAACAATTGAATGTATTGGGCCATACAATGTCATCCAAGTCATCACTGATAATGTTGCTAATTGTAAGGCAGCAAGAGCAATTATTGAGGATAAATACCCTAACATATTTTGGTTTGGGTGTTTGGTTCACACAATGAACCTTTTGATGCGTGATATTATTAAGAACAAAAGCCAACAATACAAATGGATTGGTGATTTGTACAAGAGAGGCAAACAAATGATAAAATTTATTACAAATCATAGCAATACCCATGGGCTTTTCCGTAGTCACTCAAGATTGGAGCTATTGAAGATTGCAAAGACTAGATTTGCTAGCTATTACCTCACCTTCATGCGTCTTTTGAAGGTAAGAGAGTTATTGGCTAGCATGGTATCAAGTCCACACTGGCAGGAATTAAAGGAAAGGGCTACAAATGCAATTGAGAATCAAGGTTTTGAACAGGTGGAGGAGACCACTCTTGATGGTCTATTTTAGGCATGTGTGAGGCAAGTATTGGAATTCACCAAGCCCATTTATAACATGATTCGTTTTGCAGATACAAATAAACTAGTGATTGGGGAGGTGTATGAGCAGATGGATATCACGTTGGGGCAAACAAAAGATATTGTTCAAAAAGATGATCCCAACTTGTATACATTGATTCACAATTGTGTGTGTACACGGTGGAATAAACTTAATGTTCAACTACATGCCTTGGCATATATCCTTATGCCAAAATACTACTCTCCATCTTGGTTGGGCCAACCTGCACCTGGGGGTGCGGTTACGGTCAAACCCCATATAGATCCAAAGGTATCTACAGGATATATGCAAGCATTAGACAATTTGGTACTTGACAGGGAGGAGTGTGCTAATCTGCATTTTGAATTAGGCAGGTATTTCAATTGCACTGGTTTGTTTGGTTCTTTGCATGCAATGGAAGATAGAGACAGATTTGATGCTCTCACATGGTGGGAAGCATATGGCGGCGTGGGACTTTTGCCAAAATTGACAAAAAAAGTTCTCTCATAGGTTGTAAATACTTCTTCTGCAGAGAGATGTTGGAGCACATACAACTTCATACATATTGTGAGAAGAAACAGACTCAATGAAAACCAGGTAGAAAGCTTGGTTTATGTGCACTACAACTTGAGGTTGTTGAGTCATTATTGTGATCGGGCTTATGAGGATCCAACATATAAAATTTGGGACAACCAACTAGAGGACGATAATTTGGAGGATGACACTGTACACCTTGAAGAACTGGAAGCAGAACTTATGAGAGATGAAGATGAAGCAACAACAACCATGCCACACCCACCATCCAGTAGCAGTTCCAGTGCTTGAGTTCCAAGTCTTGTTCCTTTGATGCCGCCGCCTCCATGTACATACTCACGTGGAGGGCATGTGCCTTCTGGTTCTGGTCGTGCGATTATGTGGGAGGAGACTCCTAGAAGACCACCGCGACCTGCTCAGAAATTAGACATTTCTCGTGGCGGCAAGAGGAAGTTGTAGATGATAGATTTACTTGTCTTTTCTAGTTTCTATTAGTTTTAATAACTGTTGGCTCTTTCATATTTATTATGATATTTTTTGTAAACAATATATGACAATTTAAGTTTGAAGTTGGCAATTATAACTCATTGGTAATGAATTATGAATATGATGCTTCGTGAAAGTTGAAAGTTGTTCCATTTCTTTTCATTTCATGTTAGATATTCTTTGATGTAATGATTACACTTGCTTACAAGTACAACTTTGGTGATCAATTATTATAAATGTTATATATTGAGTTTTGAAAGCTTGAAACTTTAAGATTGATGAATCATGAGACTCAATATGTTGTATGTTACTAACTCGTGGAAGTGGTTGATGAAGATTATAACTTCTAGATGATTGTTGTTATATGGTTTAATCTATCTTTTTTATGCTTTTTTATATAATTCATCATTCTACATGCTTTTGTTGACATATATGCATAAAAATATATAAATATATATATATATATTATATATTAAATAAAAAAGGCTCCCGGAATCGCTCCCAAACCGGGAGCTTCTGAAAATGTCGCTCCTGCTCCCGCTCCCTGTTTTCGCTCCCGCTCCCAAGTAACCTTGCTTGAGCATTTCATTTAGTAAGACTGCTCAAAAGGCTGACTACAAGACCATGCTGCAAGCAGACTTCCTTAATGTTCGCCCAACACATCACAAGAACATATGGTATTGATTTCCTTATGAAGCTGATATTTGTCCATGGTTGCCTGGAACTTTTCCACACAGTTTAAACTGTGATTTGGAAGAATATGTTTACTCCGCTCAGTTTGGGTTCAATTGCACTGGGAGTAAAAACGCTGGCTTTATCCTTGCCACTGTCCTTGAGGAGATACACAGTACTATAACAGAGACCTCAAACGCTGGAAAGAACCTTCTGTTTGATTTGGACAGAGCTAGTATCCAAGTCCTTCAAAACAATCTTGACTTCATATTCTCTGAGATAGAGCTCAGAAGTATGCTGCAGAAAGAATAAGAGCACTGCTTCAGATGTGGTACACCCTAGCCATGAGCCTACTGCCTGTAAAAATGAATCAAACCATATGAAACCTACAACAAGACTTGTAGAGATGCCTCTCTTAAGAATCCAAACCATAGGGCCGAGATGTATAGGTTCAGAGATCACTTCATAGAGCCGAAAGGAATTAAGAACACATCAAAATTCTGTAAAAGAAATTGAACGAAATCTCAGATGCCAAATAAAGATACAAACAACGATCTTTGCTCCTAGAGGATACTCCGATTATCATCCACCAATACTGGAGAACTGCCTTCTAGGACAAGGACATGCCCTTTTTCACTTAGCTAATAATTTGAGTGGCTGCAGCATGAGAAGAGGGTCCTTCCTGGACCTCTCGGCCCTCCTACCAGACCTCCTCAACCAGCTGTATCTTCAGCTTTCCCTGCAACCCTGAACAGAGATCCAAACCATAGCAAAACATACACAAAGACACCCTTACTTGCCATCAGTAATCCAAGACTGCACCAAATTCTGTCAAAGATGTATGCACAGATCGAATCTTATACTCAGAAATATTAATGGATATGAAAGCCCTCATTAACGATTCAATGCAGATGATTGGACAGTCTTCACCGTCTCTTTCTTTGCCTTGACCCCATTTGCTAACTAACATCCCAACTGCATGTGCTAACTGTTGAAATTCTAAACTGCTATGGTTCATCTTAGGATTTTCTTGCTCCACTTCAGGAGATCTCTGCTCATTTGTAATAATAGATTCTGAATTGACAAAATATTTGACCATTTCATTGTTTATGTTGCTTTTAGACACACCTGTCGCTGTTGACACAGTGTGGGGAACAGACTTGTTTTCATATTTATGCCGTGGAACCACCTGCTCAATCATTTGAGAATCTTTACTGATGCTTAGTATTTCATTATTTTTTTGTTGATTCAATCTTTTGCAATGTCATATCTCTAAAACATGGGTCTGGTTCCAAATTAGGCTGAGTGGATGGGAGAGATATTGATGTTCCTGAAACATCAAACATATTGCCGAATTTTCATATCTTTTCCCTCACTTATTACTTTAACAACTCTCTTCTTTTAGGCAAAGAAGCACAGAAGACCTTTTTGAAATGGAGGTCAGATTGGTGTCCAGAAATTCGGTCTTCCCTTGTAATTTAATTTTGCAAACAGGCTAGACCATTTGTTGTAGTATCCAGAGTTGCAGTCAGCCTCCTGAAAAATTCTCCTAAATGGATCTTGCTTTGGCTTGACCTCTCCTTAGCTCCAATACCATGTTAAGTTTAGGTTAACATGTCCTTGCTTAAGACAGTTACTTCAAATTCTATTTAAAGCCCAAATGTTTGTCCATTTCACTCTTATTAGCACGGAATCATTATCATTGATAGCAACTTAAGAAAGAACATGTACAATCGAATCAGAGGACAAGCCAAGACAAGAGAACACAACTATATGGCTCAAGCCAGGGAAAAACCCTATATTAATTCTTCTTATTATTAATATCGAATGTTCAGCAGAGAGAGAGTACAATAGTCCAAAGTCAAAATGACTATGACAATTTGAAAAATCAATATCTTAAACAAGTGTAGGGCTCAAACTGTAATATCAATATTCAGTGAACTGAGATTTCATTCATTTGATCCAAAGACTTTCTCTTCAACTGCGGCTTTCACTGGCATGCATGAATATGTCCTTCGCTGGCCATTAGGACTGATCTGGACCCATGAAAGGACCCTTGGCTCCCTTGACTGTAAAGATTATACTGACAGTGGTCCTGCCTGAGATGAATCATGGATGTGGCGTCATGAGGAGAGGATTTCTCTCTCACAAACAAGCCCATAAATAACTGTACCAACTCGGCCTGCCATGCTGCTACCAAACTTGGACTGCAAGGATGAATTTTCCCATACATAAACTGCCCAGACTAGTGGCTGTCCTCCTTGGAAAGTCTCGGCCTTGATGATGAAGAAAACTCAAAAACAAAACCCTCCTTTGAACTTCTACAAGAACTCAGCTGCCTCAGACATCTATACAAGAAATTAGATGTGTGTAATGAGGGAAGGTACCACAATATATACAATTCGGTGGAGGTCATGGGATGTGACCCTTGGGCTTGACAAACCGACATAAGGGCGAGGCCGACCTTATTAATTTACCTGAGAGAGAACATAAATTCAAAAATCCACTTCCACTTGTCCAAATGAGACAATCTTTATATCGATATTGGTCCTCTTGAAGAGAGGAATTCAATGCTGCAATTATCTTCCCCAGAGGAGCTATCCAAAGTGGAATTTGGCCCTAGTTGCCAATTTTAACACATGCTTAACTGAACTCCAACTCTAACTCGAATTTCCTAAGCTAACTGAGAGACAAGTGCCATGTCACACAAGTTAACTGCATCCAAGTTGTCTGCTGATGTGGAAATTCATTTTTTCTCAATCTGACCATGGGAAAATCAAATTGAGACTTTCTTGCTGCATTTTCAACAGTAAATTACAAGCAGGAGGTCACGGGTTGAAGTCCTTGGGCTGGCTACCTCTCTGGAATATTTGGCCTCACTTAATGTCCCTCAGGGTTAAATTGCCAAAACTGCAACCTGCTGGTTTACCCTGGGTGCCATCCTCGAAATGAGGGGAAGTGCCTAGAGGGTTTTCCCTGAGATATGTGTTCCATCAACCAAAAAATAATAATTTATTAGCAATATATTAATTATGAATAAACTTTAATGTTCAAATTATGGATTGCTTTATTTTTTCCGAGGAAAAAATTGTAATTTTCAATATAAATAAAGAAAATTACATTATGTATATGCACTAAAGTGCATTAAAAAATTGGCTAAACAATCATCCAAAAGAAATAAAAAACATGCCTGGATAAAGCCCTTATCATGTCCAAAAAATATGTCTATCAGCAGAGATACATGTAAAGTAAAAACAACATTACATACATATCTTCCCAGCCACGGGGAATTTTATCAGAGAGATCAAAATAGGAAGTTTTTTAGCCAGTACAATTATATTTCCATCTGCAGGACCTCTATGAAAGGCCCGCGATAATATTCTGAGATGTTTTCATCTATCCGCTCAAGGATCTTCGAAGTGCCAAAAATCTGTGTAGTGCCTACTTTGGATAGTGTGTCTACAGTGGAGTTTCCTTCCTTGTAAATATGGCAACATGAAATCTGATCAAAAGCATGTTTTAAATGTAAGATCTCTTCAAGGATTGGGTACAGTGTGTGCATGTGACATCTTGAAGTCTCATTAAACCAATTTATAATAGTCTTTGGGTCACCAAAAATCTGCAACTGACAACATCCCTTCTCAATAGCAAACAAGAGAAGAAGCTTGAGGTTGAGCAACTCAGCATAATTATTTGTGCTTCTGCCCAGCCCGATCTGAAGCTTGAAACAATGGTTGTCTTGAAGGTATAATACAAACCCACCCTCCGAACCCACATTCACCCCTAGCTAGTGAAGCCCCGTTAAAGAAGGCCCAGGGGTAAGAATGGTCTACTACTTCAGCAATTATGTCGCGAGGATGGTGTGCGGGCTCAACAACAGAAATAAGAGAAAAAGTGGCATTGACCTGTGTAGCAACTCTGTCAGGAGTAGTTGAATTGTATTGGAAGATTTCACTATTCCTTGAGATCCAAATTCCCTAGCTATAATTGGCGGTAAACTCGTATTCTATTTTGGATTAGCTTGTTGCCACCACTGCTTCCAAGCATCATTGTGAGATGCATCCTGCCAATTAGAAGCTATTTCCTGTGGAAATTTCTAAGTCTATCCGTTAGAAATTTAATCTGTATTCTTCTGGTTTATTTCTTCTATTTGTTTAAATTCAAACAAGTTATTTAAAACATATAAATAACGACATAAACACAATACAGTCTCAACATTTACAGATCATTAGCTGAAAGAAAACAAACACACAGGTGACACCGTTATTTTTGGACAAATGTCCCCGGAAAAACCCAATGCGGGAAAACCGGTGCAACTATTTTGAGGGTTTATTGTTATGCAGTGTTTCCTTGAGTACAACTGGGTGCCAAACTGGATCACTTGACAGAGAAAAAAACATTCGGCAGTAATACCTCTCGATTCGGAAACAGTTATTCAGAAAACTTGTCCCACTAAACCCTCTCCAACAACTTTGAAGCACTGCGTCAACCTCAGAACCCTCTGCGTCAGCCTCAGAACCCTTTGCGTCAGCCCTTTGAGGCACTGCGCAACCTCTGGGACCCTCTCCGTCACTCCCGCTGCCTTCTGCGTGGATGACGCAGGCCCTTTGGCCTCTACGCTGTCTCTGCTGGGCATTGCGTGGCTTGCTCTGGCTGCTACTTCTTGCTCTCTGGCTCTACGCTGGTTTCTTGGCACTATCGCTGCCTCTCTGTCTAGTATAAGCTGGGTACAATCTGTCCAAACCATTTCTAGGTCTTGGAGATCTCATGTGCTTTAGCCTCTCCACCAATTTTCATGGCTAGAGCACATCCGATGCTACCCAATTCAACATTTCCAAATAGTTTCTAATAGTGTTCCATACTCCCAAGGTTAAAGGATAGAAAAGAAAGAGGTTATTCACTGTCTCCTTAGCATTTTTACATAGATCACACCAACAGGGCCCAGCTATACATCTTTTTTATGTTTAAATTGTCCCTTGTAGGGACTTTATTTTCCTGGATGCACCACTGAAACAAGCATGCTTTATCTGGGCAGCAAAGTTTCCATCATTTTTTCCACCACCAGGCCAAATCCCCTGGTCTCGTCATCAATAATAAACATATAGCCCAATTTTGGCGAACATTCCCCAAAAGGAGAATGCACCTACCATAAAGAATCTTCCCTGTCTCTAAGGTGAACTTGGGAGATGTTGAAAGCAACAATGTAATTTTGCCAGTGTTTTGAGTGTTCAAACGGCAAGTTTAGCTGGTTGGTATCAACCCATTGCTGAGCCTAGACTGAAGGACATGCATTATGGGCCACCTGGTTCAAGGTAATCCTCCCATTCATATTTAGAAATTCAACTAGCGCGTGATGCAGCTGAAAGTTTTCACCGCATCCCATGGAGGGATCTAGATTCTATACCATTCCTCACCTTTTTGCCATTCTGAACTTTCCAAGCCAAACGTTCTTCAACCACTGAAAATGAGGTTAAGACTGCTTTCGATATAACCGATACATTCGGTCTCTTCTTGTTCAGGGAGCAAATCCATTCTTCAAGAGTACATCGGTGGATCTTGGATACAACATCTGTCCATTGACTATCAATGGATATCAGTCTCCAACCAACTTTTGCTGCCAGCGCCTTTGTGAAAAGGTGAAGGGTTTTAAGACCCCACCGTCCCCACATCTTTGGCAAAGAAATTTCGTCGCATATAACCCAAGGGAAAACCCGACCATCTTTTGACCTTATTCATAAAACCCGGCAGCATGTTTTGCAGATGGAGTTCATAACTCCTTTTGGGATCCATGATAAGGACATCCAGAAAACTGGAATAGCTTTCAGGACTGATTTTATGAGAACCATTCTGCCGGCTCTAGACAGCCATCTGAAACTCCATGCCTTTATTCTCTTTTCAATCTTTGCAGTTAGCCAGTTCCAGTCGGCCTTTCTATAGTCATTGGGTTTCAGGTGGAACCCAAGATACTTTAACTCTTTATCAAAATTGTTATGGATTGCTTTATAGGTGTGTGTATGTGTGCCATTTCTGTGTACCTTGGAAATTTAAGAGTGCTGCATTTGAAACCTGTACTGTTTTAGAAACCCACAACCATTTTCTTGTTCCAGGTTATATAGATGCAAAGTATTATATGTCAGCCATAGAAAATATCTCTCCTTCCTATTACACAGATGTGTGTGCACTTTAATCCCTCTTTCTTAATTGTTTTTCTGTTTTCGTCTAGTCTTAATGTGATTTGGAAATAATTTGCTGTATTTGACAGGGCCGTTATTAACCGATATGGATTCAATAGTGAGGGTATAGTGGCTGTAGCAAAGAGGTTGGGTGCACAGCATGCAAAACGAAAGCTTGCTGAAACATCAAGCACAACTTTGCCTACAGAAACAGAACAGCATAAATCTGGAGGAAAAGCAGGTCCTGGCATTCTTGGAGTTAACATTGGCAAGAATAAAACAAGTGAAGATGCAGCTGCTGATTATGTTCAGGGAGTTCACACATTGTCACAGTATGCTGACTATATGGTACTGTGTTTGGAATCATGGTCGGCTTATTTAATCAAGCATGTTTGCACATAGTGTTTGAAGTTTGAACTTATTGGTTGGTTTATGAAGGAAGAGAGAGATTAAAGTGATCCATTTACTTAAGTGCACTTTTTAGCATGGTAAGATATTAAATTTAATGTCTTTGGTAATATTCTTATATACCAGAAACCTCCAGTAGAGATAGTAGGTTTCTTTTGACTGAGTTGAGGGCTTCCTGTTTGGCATGCATGTCTCAGTTGAGGTGGGATTCTATTCTTCCTGTTATTTAGTTTCATGTTATTGACAATGTTTTATCGGCTTGTCAACAGATCTTGGATATTTTAATTTTTAATCTGTTTTATCAAGGACGTATACAGTATCTTCTACTTTTTACTTGTTTTTGGGATCTCCCTTTCAGATCAAGAAATCAGCTATTTCTAGTCTTCATATTTTACTGTATCACGTTGCTGTTTTTCACGTGGATGATTCCTTTGTAGTTAGATATTTTTTTGAGAAATGTGTCATATATTTTACTTCATGTAACAAAGAGAGTTACAATCAGCTAACAACGGGATGACAAGGAAATACCCATCCTCTTTTAAATTCCACTCATGGTTTAAATATATTGTGTTTCATATCTTAAATTTCTAAAAGCAATATCCAATAATCACTTTTTCCCAGGCTCATTAATTATCTATACTGCTTGCATTTAGATTAATAATATTTTACTTTTTAATAGCACTCAAATTAGTTGGATGTCAAGGATGAATATATTCTTCATTGCATTAGATCTAGAAAAGAGTAGAGATCAAGTCCATGGTCAGGGGGGTTGTGCTTGAGAGAAGTTCATTTCCGACAATTGTCTATGTATGGGCACAAAGCTTAGTGAGGTGCATGATGAATATACTAGGTGCAAAGCACGCATTGAGTATACTTAAGTAGAAGTGCACATTAGTAAAATACATGTTCATAGGCATAGGTGCAAATCAAGAAAGCATATGAGTCTCAGGTTCAAGCACAAACAAATGTCAAGTGCTTTTGATGTTGAGGCATGCCAAACTGGCATGGATGATAACTCAACAAATAGTTATGAGTGGTAGCTAAATTGTCATAATGGATTGTTGTCTCCTTTCTCCGTATCTCTTCATCTTCCAGACACTTGTACACTAATATTGTTAGATGTGAATAGACGGGATGCAAAGAACTTAGTATTCCCTTGGATTTTATTACGTAAAGCCCTATTTTCAATTGTAAAGGGATTCATTAAGGTTGGTATAGTGTTTGTTGGTTGATAGCTTGATATATGTTGGTTGGTATGTTAGCTTCATGCCATTCATATCATTGTTGAACAATAATTTTCTTTACCAAGAGTTTCAAGTTGCTATTCTAGCCAAATTTCCGGGCTAGTTGTGTATTCTCGTGTGAATTCCTTTTCTGGTTTTCTCTTATATTCTACATTAGCTAACTTGCCATAATCAATGCACTGTTCATGTAAAATCAATATATATTGCAACTGTTGCTGTGGATGTGCTCTTTCCTCTAGGTGCATGAGTTTGGATCAATTTGGCATTAGAACATTTGTTTCCCACATAGTAGCTGAATTCTACACAGTTTATTGTTAAGAGTTGCACTTAGACAAGAAGGAAATGGAGGATGCATTATAAAGTTACTTGAGGTCAAAGTTGCTACTCTTAACTCAAAAGTCAGATATATGGATGGACAACTTATGAATATCACCCATTGGTTGTGGAATTCGATTACACCATCTTCCCATTTGCAGAATTTTGTTGTGGCTCATGGTTCAGATCTTGGGGATAGATTCGCTTGAGTCACATTGATGGTTAAGGACCCTGTGATATGATTTTGTATTGTCTATGCTTTCAAGCTCAATTTGAAGCACGGTTCATTTTGGGATTTGATGATTTCTATACTTCTGGCTGTGGATTGGATCGTCAGGGGTGATTTTAACATGGTTGATTGGGAGGGTGATCACAGCATTGGTATGGGTACTTTGATTAGTGGAGCTGAGAAGTAGACTTGGTCTTGGTTCAAGACAGCCCTTTAGGTGTTTGATCCCAATTGGAAATAAAGTGGGATGGATGTTGGTGGCTCATTGACTTTGACCAATTACAACCAAGGTTGGGAAAGGATTTAGGAAAGGTTGGATGTTAGGGGATCAGATCATTTTCCCATTTAGATCATGATCATAGTAGGAAACACAATTGACTTGACATCTTCTACTTTGTTTAAGTTGAATTTATGACCTGGAGTTGGTGGATTTCCATGCCCTGGTTCAGAGGGTCTAGACCATTTTTCGTAGACTAGTGGGGGAGTAATGTTGGCTATTTTGGTGGGAGGTTGCTTTATGCCAGACCGTCAAGTTAATGAGAGGGAAGTGTTATTAGAACTGAATCAGTTTTGCCAAAACCAACCAGTTTGATTGATTACAGAGGTAGCTGGTTCAAATCAAGGGTCTAAACTGGAAATGCCCTGTTCCATACTGAACCAACTGATCTTGTGATGGGATCAACCTTAAATTCCTGAATCGACTGGTTTTTTATGGAACCTGCTAGTTCCATACTAATCTATATGTCGGTGTGTGGGACAACAAGAATTACCATTGAAATTAAAAAAAAAAAATTAAAAACAAAACTTTAGTAATTAATGCTAATATTAAATTTTTGAAGTAAAACTTGACATTGTCCTTTATCTTTTCTTTTCTACCATTCTACTCAATTTTTTAACATTACCATTAAGTGTTTCAGGATGTTTGAGAATGTTCCAACCTAACTGGACTTCATATGGGGAAAGTAGAATTTTAAATCCCATTCATAATTCAGTGAACTTAACAGTTTTGGGATTTCAGTATTGGCAGGATTGCAACATTTCCACTAAGTTCTATCATGTATATGTTAACAATATTGCTCTACTCATTAAGTCCTAAGATCACCTAACTTACATCTTAGGATATATTCATTATCCTTAGTTACCTGTTCTTCAAAATAGGGCACTTTGCAATCCTTACTACCAGTTTTATAAACAAAATAACTGAACGTGTGAGGTACAGTGGACTAATCCATGTAGTGTTGTATGCAACATATTTATGTGCTATTTTTATAAGGAGATATATCCAGTGTTCCCTGGGGACGTGTCCCCTAAGGTTGAAGTGCATGTCCCTCAAGGTTAGGGGGTGTAACCTGTTGGAAAATGTGACTAGGTCCAGTCTTCATTTAATGTATTTGAGTCATCTTGTAATGTACTTGTCAAAAGAATAAAAAAAAGAATTGTTATTATTATTGTGACTTATTAAAGCATGAGTTTCATGCTTGGGTCACCATGTTTTAGGTCAAAGTCCCCATTAAGGACTTCTAGGATTTATTCTGAGTCAATATAGTCATTATACTTTTAAACAGACCCTTCTTGGGCTTTTGAATCATGTAAAAAGGTTTAGTATTGAGTCAAATATAATTTATGTATCCCCACATTGAGTCGGCCTAGAAGAAATCAAGTCGGCCTAAGGACACTAATTTGACCTCACATGGAGCCTATAAATCAATGTTGTTAAAAGCGCGAGCGGGATTTAATCAGCACGGGGAATGAAGCGGAAAAAAGCGGAAAAATCGGGAAAAAAGCGGAAAAAAGCGGGGAAAAAGCGTTTGGAACAAAAATATTCATTTTTTTCATTTTTTTTCAATTTTTTCAATATCTAAACCATCTAGAACATAAAATAAATACATTGACAGATAAATATGATAAAAAAAACTAATATATAAGATGTTTAATATCATTTCTAGCGCTAAAATCACACATAACATTGAATCATGTCCTGAATAGTAAGTCCTGACTCCTGAGTCCCAACTCAGCCTCAACATATCAACAAAAAATATGATAATGTATCTCATCATGTCAGAATGTCATATACAATAAAATGAAAGTCTAATCCTATTGATTTCCTCTGGCCCTCTTGCGAGAAAATGCCACAGCTTTCCCTTTCCCTCTAGATGTAGATGTTGGTGCTTGTGCTGGTGGAGATGGCAGTGGAGTCTAATGTGTTCTAGTAGCTGAAGAACTAGAAGTAGGAGGTATAGGAGGTAGACCACGTCCTCTACTGGTGGCGATGGTAGCCCGGGCAGGAGGTGTCACCTCCTCCTCCTGTTCCTCCTCCTCCTCCTCCTCCTGCTCCTCCTCCCCCTCCACAACATCCTGCACTAACCAATCATCAGCAGACTCCATGAGAGGCCTCTTGGCCTCGACCCTCCATGCA
>APFE031518629.1:118477-172381 GCA_000404065.3 Pinus taeda | reverse complement strand
ACCAATAGATGGTTGTGAACCAGGTGTGGTTCGAGGAACAAAAAATGATGATGCAGCTATCGGATTGATTGATGCTGCAGTAGAACCAGCGCCACTTCCTTCAGCTGACCTTCTTAGTTGCCTTTTCATTTCTTCTTTGGCCTCTCTAGTCTGCTCTAATTCTCTCAGTGCTCTCGTGGCTTTTAGGATAAGTTCAGCAGTTATATTTGGACAAGGCCCCACATCACGTCCAGGGATTTGTGCAAGGTGAAACTTCAACCTATACACCCCCCCATGTATTTCCTTTCCACACAACTTGCAAATCAAGTTTTGTCTATCATTCGGACTTGTAGGCTCACCATAATCCCAGAAAGGATCCAATTTCCTTGGCATGTTTGTTTTTTAACTTTGAAGTTGCAAACCTATGGGAAAAAAATAAAATTAATAAGAATTAGGAAATATGAATTTAGGATTACAATTTAGCATTTGCCATTTACAAAATTACAAGTTACAAATATCTAGAATGATAGAAATCCAAAGTTCCAAACCCAAGTTACCCAACCAAATGGCAAGCAAATGCCAAAAACAATGAAAAAACATAAACAGTGTTTAAAAAAAATGAAAAAAAAAAAAAATTGGTTCCATAGCCATACCAAGCTACCCATCCCAAATCAATGAAGAAAATACAAACAATTTTTTAAAAACAATGAAACAAAAAAAAAAATGGTGCCCATATGAAGTTTTTCAACAAAAAAATTAAAAACATAGAAAAACATTGTTTTGAAACAATGAAAACTAAAAAAAATCAACCTACATACCGTTTCTATGGTGAAAATGGCGATCTCCTCTCGAAATAGTGAGTGTAGACCCTTCGAATCAGCAAAATCGCCCTCCAAACCCTCTCTCCCAGCTCAGAAGCTCTTCCTCCGCCGCGCGCTGTCCAAATGGGCATAAAAAATTTCGATTTTCCCATAAAATACCCGCTGCCCGCGCCCCTGGCGATTTTTTGGGTAAAAATCACGCTTTTTTCGAAAAAAGCGCCAAAAAAATTTTAAGTGCGATTTTTTCCTATAAAAAGCGCGATTTACGCGCCTAGGGGAAAAAATCGCGATTTTTTGAAAAAAGCGCGATTAGATCGCGCTTTTCACAACACTGCTATAAATACAAGCATGTCGAATTCATTTGGAGCATTTCCTTCCAAGCAAGTTCGATATCTCTAAGAAAGCTAGGAAGTGTGAAGTCTGAAGCTGGGAAGCCAAAGGAAGTGTGAGTTGGGTGGAGTCTAAAGAGAAGAAGAAAAACGAAATTTTTGTGCCTCTCTCTCTCTGTTTTGTGCCCTAGATTGGTAGGTTGAAGTCTTCCATGTTTCACTGATGCTGGAAGCTGCCTGATGTCGGAAGCTGCTGCCTAGTTGAAGTTGCTAGAAAGGAGGTATGGTTTTTGTCTAGGGTGAAGAGTCTCAAAGAATACTATTGAAAGGAAGGATTTTCTTGATTGGGTTTTCCCCTCGAGGGGGGTTTTGCCCTGGCAGAGTGCCTACATCTGGTGTCCATTGTTTTATGTGCTATTGCTTTGGTAATTGCTTGATGAACTAAAAGAAAGAAGATACAAAGAATTGTAATAACAAATCAAGAAGATCACAATTAATTATCAAGAATAAGAAAATCTTTCTGCCTTTCTGATTTTCTTACATGATGCCCACATTTCCCATGCTCTAGGGATGGGGGAATGCCTGGAAATGTTTCTCTTCATCCCCCTTTGGAGGAAACTCTGGGAAACACATGGGGAAATATTTCCCTAGTGTGGGGTACATGTTTCATCAAAAGGGGGATGTTTGAGCACTCCCCTCCCCAAGAAGGGGGACGTCTGGGCACACATTGCCCTTGGAGTTTTTTCATCTAACAACCCATGATGATAGAACAAAAATAAGTGATAGAGCTTTGAGGAGTCTGGACCTTGGTAATATATATTAATATTAAATTGTCAAAGTAAAAGGATAGAAAAGAGAATGTCACTTTTCTACCATTTTACTCTAATTTTTAGCATATTACCATTAATTGTTTTAAGATGTTTGATAGTGGTTCCAAGTTCCAACCTCATCGCACTTCATATGGAGAAAGTAGACTTTGATATCCCATTCAGAATTCAGCAGATATAAGAGTGTTTGGGATTTCAGAATTGGTGGGATTATAGCATTTCCACTGAATAGCACAATGATGAATTTTCATGGGATGAATTGTTGTTGTTGGGATTTTATCATTATTATTTTTATGTTTTATAATTTTAGAGATGGGGACCCCTATGATATGGACCCTGATGTCTCCTCATCCCCCCTGATTTTTCCTAAAATTTGGGGGTGCTCCCACATGTCCCCCTTGCACATTTCCCTGCTACTGCGCTCCCCCATCCCGGAAACTTGGTGGAACACAGGATATATCCACATTTCTGATAATTTAGAGTTCAATTGCCAATGGACTTGCTACATAGTGGGATGAAGTATTCTTAAGGAATTCCTTGAAAAAGAAGATGTAGAATTTTGACTTTATTATTTACATCTTTTGGTAAGTGAATTTAATTTGGCCCTGAATCTATATCTGCATGAATTGTCTAGGGGTAGATTGGTTCACAGATTGATTCTATGGTTTCTGAATTGGGTGTCTGCATAAAGTCAAAATGGGTAGACATTTTACAGTGAAAACATTCAAATCTGGTGATTTTTGTTTATAAAGCCTGTTTTGAGTTTCTTTATTTTGGTTATGCTGGATTTACTATCCTTTTGCTTTGTTTGACTTCAAAAGGTATTTCATACAGGTGATTAATGTTTCATCTCCAAATACACCTGGACTGCGGAAGCTCCAGGGGAGGAAACAATTGCAGGATCTAGTAAAGAAGGTTGGGATATTCTGTTTCGCTGGGAGTATGTTTTCTTTGTTAACCAATTTTGTTTTGTTCATTATAGTTCAGTTTTTCTGTCTCAACTCTGCATGTTGTCATTAATTATGATAAAATGCTTTTGCTTCATTAAAGGTACTTGCTGCACGCGATGAAATGCAGTGGGGAGATGAGGGCCCACCACCTTTGCTTGTAAAAATTGCTCCTGACTTGTCTAAACAAGACCTTGCTGACATTGCTGCGGTACGCTAAGATGTCAGTTAGCTAATTAATGTACTATTCAAGCCTGATTACCTGTCCTGTTTGCATAAAAGCATACCAGAGATTGTAATGTTGTATGATGTTTGTATTTTCAGGTTGCACTCGCTCTTCGGTTGGATGGGCTGGTAAACTGTTTATATGTTTGCTGCTTGTTTGTTTTTTCTGGAGAACTTATTTTTCTTTAACAGAAAGTGGGTTTGGTATTAGATCGTATCATACAAGTATTAGATGGGCCATGACTGCACCCTGATGGCCTTCTAAGCAACTTTCATAAGATCAGAGTCTTATGAAGACTAAGTTGCGTATACTGGTCAAGATTGCAGGATTCACACTCATGTTTTTTGGATTTACAAAATTTCTTTCCCTCTAAAGTTTCAACGCTTTTCCTGCAGATACTTATTGAAATATAAATGACAGTGACAGTGGACCAAAATGAAACTAGTACAAGCCTGGCATGAATCTGAGCTATCTACAAAAGCATATTTAAGGTCATTCATGGTCAGATCTGAAAGAGTGAAAGCAATCTTAGGAGACGCTATAACTCTCATACTCAAGAGTCAAAACGGCTGTAAAGGACAGCTGGTTTATATCAGCAGGAAGCTCACCTACAGCCGTTAATGTCCATTTTTCATCAGTAATCACTTTTTGATCTCCTCGGGGGCTGCAAAGTTAAGAAACAATTCTGAAGTGCTAAATCAGCAGGTGCACTGGAGGAGCCTCCAACTCCTTCGACCACCTGCTGCTTCTACCATTCCCACTCTCCATAATGTTGGCTTGCTCCCATGAAACTCCAGAATTTTCCTGAGAGGGAGGATGGTGTCATATTCTTTCCTCCACCTTTACTCTTGACTACTGGCCGTAATAGTGGGAATCTGTTTTGTGTCTCCGTTAGCACCCCACCTGACATCCAATGACCCTTTATGCATTTGATGGCTTCTTTTGCCAGTTTGTCTGTGTGGTTATATTTTCTTTGGACATGAAAGATATGAACTTCTTTAAATGTTTGAAGGAGATCCTGGCATCATTCGCACAGCCACCGAACTTGGATTTCATATCTGGTTGTTCCTACTTTGAGATCTTGAATTATTAATGTGAAATTTCATATGTATGCTATTTTCCCTTGGCAAGTGACAACATGCACAATAGGCCATGTAATACTGCTGATGCCTCTGCTAACTTATTGGAAACCCAACCTAGACTCCATATGCATATTTTTGATCAGTGTTGAAAATATCGGTATCGGCAAAATATCGGTGAGGGTCCAGAAAATATCTTATCGGCAATATCGGCGAAAATATCGGCAAGCATAAAATATGCATAATATATTTATTTTTTTCATATTTTTAAACATATAAAGCAATAACAACATGAAATAAACACATTGGCACATAAATATGAAGAAAGCACTGGTATATATGATGTCGAATAGAAATGATACATGAAAGGTGATACCAAATCCTGCTGATCCCTGATAATTGTCCATTCAAGGACTCAAATGTGGAGAACCAATACAAAATAACATCACATATATAAATTATCTCATCATCATGAGTTATATGTAGCATAACATATAAAACTAGCAGCTATCTATCTGAAATCACTGCCCTCTCTCCCTTTTACGGGAAAACATGATGGGCTATTTGCGAGGCCTGCCCCTAGTAGTAGAAGGCTCTGACCCTGCCTCTGCACCTAATGTCAAATAATCAGTGCTAGGTATGGGGTTATGCTCTCCTATATCTATAGTAGATGGTGTTGACGCTGATGCTCCCACAATGTCTTCCTCCTCCTCCGAGTCCTCCTCCTCTTGCTGCCCCTGTTCTAATGGATCATCTGGCTCTAACCATGAAGGCAACTCCTCCAAGATGGGCTCCTCAGACTCCACCCTCCATTGAGACAATACATCAATATTGTCTAAGGAAATGTCATCTGGATCCATTGGTGCTTCTATTTGCCTCACTCGAAGTTGGATGTTGTAATGCACATACACTAAATCATTGAGGTGTGTGAACTCCAACTTGTAAGAGTGTCAAAAAAGCTAATGAGCCTTGATTCTTGACTCTTGACACTTGAAGGTCATAAATTAAAAATTAAAAATTACAATAAGTGTAATTGCTCAACTGAAGGTTGGAGCTCAAATTTATCCCTGTTGCGCTTTTTTGCGTGTATTTTCTTAAATACACTCCAATTGCGCTCACACCTTGAAGAGCTACATGTTTGACTCAAGATTCGTATGGCCAATTTCTACAAATTTGGTGCCCTTGCACCATAGCTTCGCCGCCAAATATCTACAACAAAATAAAGAAATAAAAGATTCAAAAACTTAAAACATAATTAAACTTTCAAATAAAAGTTACATAATAGAAGCTAAAAAAAATTAGAATTATAAGTAAGGAAATTCTAAATTGAAAATTCTAATTTCTAATGAGTGACGACTTGTCACTTACGTGGTATGAAGAGGGTCATTTCCCTAATAGCATCATCAAAGCCAAATAGGCCAACACAATCCCGATAATACTGTATCTCGCGATTGATTTTTCTACGAAGCTCAGGATTAGGTACCATCCTATGAATACAGGATTGGAGCCCTTCCATCACCTCGCCATGAAAATCAAAGCCGCATTTGTATGAAAATGCGGGGTTGAGGAAGAGTGCTGCTGCATGAATGGGTCGATGAAGCATCCCTGTCCATCGACTATCAATCACATCCCATAACATCATCTGCCTATCAAGGCCAACAAACCCTTGTCTGCATAATAAGAACGAATGGCCTCCTTAGCCCAATCCATGCCCTCATACAAATAAGCCATTGCAGGCTTCTCCCCATCTACCAATCTGAGAACTTTTACTATAGGTTCACTAATTGAGCATGCTTCTTCTACTCCACGCCAAAACGTCTCAGAGTACACCATTTTTGCAATGGCTTTCTCGTCCTGTCTCCTGCTGTATCTACAATTACGCCAATCATCAGACACAAACATTTAATTCAACTCGAACTAACATCGAAGCAAAGACTGAAGAGTAATAAAGTTTGTGGCAAAACGTGTGATCGCAGGACGTCGCAACTCCTTGTTTCTAGTGAACCTCCTCACGAGGCTAAGAACAAAAGCATTGTTATAAATAAACTTGGGGATGCTCCTAGCCATATCAACCGCCTCCTCGATAAAGGAGAGTTTCCCCATATCCTCAAGCAACAAATCAAGACAATGTGCTGCACACAGAGTCCAGAACAATGTGCGATGCCTCTCCATAAGCATCTTGCCGGCAGACACATAATTAGCTGCATTGTCTGTTATGACTTGCACCACATTTTGCACACCAATCTCCCAAATGAACCCATCTAACAACTCACATATCGTCGTTGCATCTTTGATATGTTCTGATGCATCCAACGATTTAATAAACATGGTACCTTTAGGACAATGTACCAAGAAATTTAGAAGGGTCCTACCCTTTCTATCTGTCCAACCATCAGACATCATTGTGTATCCAGTAACTTCCCATGTTTTTTTCAACTCCGCGATCTAGAGTTGATGTCCTGCTTTTCTGCTTGAAGAATTGGCCCCCGCAACTCCTCATATGTAGCACTTTTGTACCTTGGGCCCACAACAACAATAGCATCACACATTCGCTGCCAAATTGGATTGGTTTTGGTGATGCTAAGAGTCAAGTCGCTCGAGAAAATACACCTCCCCATGACTCTGTAAAAATTTATCATTTCCCACCCCGGTTTTCAGTTTCACCTTATTTCTCCCATATAGTTAAATGCCCATCCCCATATCCATACATTCAACACTGGAAAAAATATATTTTGCTGAAAACACAAATTCTGGAAATTTTACATAGTGTTGGAAAATGCAGAAATAAAAAATCAGCAGGTACAAACAGTCATTTAACACATTTGAACACAGTGATTTTTTGTCAATGTGACCCTGGAAAAACCCCCTACAACCCTTGGGGAAAACCAGTTCGAGAGCTCTTTCTTATTTCTGAAAAAATGCCTTTTTACAGTGAGAAATATTTAGCAAAAATCAGCAAGCAAATTTTACAACTTATCTCGATTTTCGTGCCACAACCAATTAGAAAACTGTTGTACGATTGCTGTACGGATTGTTGTACGGACCTCGATTTCTGTGCAAAAAATCAGCTGTACGACCCTCTATTTTTGTGCAGAAAATCTGTTGTATGACCCTCGATTTCTGTGCAGAAAAATTTGTTGTATGGTCCTCGATTTCTGTGCAAGAAATCTACTGTACGACCCTCGATTTTTGTGCAGAAAATGTTGTACGGTCCTCGATTTTTGTGCAAGAAATCTGATGTACAGTCCTGCTCCAAACTACTGTAAACGGCCTTGGAATGTGTGCCAAGCTGCTACCTCCTTCTCCTCCTGCTCAAAAATCTCCCTTGCTCTCTTGCTCTCTCTCTCTCAGTCTGCTCATGAAAGAATGAATGACCTTTTCCTCATTTTCCTCCTTTAATCTAACCCTAAGTGACTTTTGGGTGATCCCTAAATCCAATGGCTGAAATAGATTGAGATCAAGGGCTGAGATGAAATGCTCATTTAAATCTCACTTTCTATTTTTTAATTCACCGCACTTTAATAAAGACCCACTTAGTCGTTTATTTCCAAAGTCACTTTTCTTTTCCAATTTTACATTGACTTTATTAAAGTCACTTTAAAATTAGACTTTAGTAACTTTATCACTTAAAGTCACTTTTAAATTAGATTTAGCTTTATAAAAATTATAAAGTCACTATAGGAGAAAAATTAAATTCTTTTGAACACTTTTCCCTAGGCCAAAGATCAAAGCCTTAGGGAACCACCTGTCCTCTGGTACCAAATTTCAACAGACTCTATCTGCTTTTTGCTTCTCCTTTTTTTTAATAAGCGATTTTATGCGAGGTTGTGATCCATGTGCTATTCATGGAACAAAAAATGATGACCTCGCACTAGCAGTAGTAGCTGATGATGTGCCAGCTGTGGAGCCCCTCCCACTACCCTCAACATCAAAATCAGGAGAAGATATCTCGAAAGATCTACCTGCACGTTGAACCTTGTTTCTTTCTGTCTCTTCCTTATTTTTGCCTTTTTCATCAATTGCCTCAAGAGCTTTTTGTATAAGCTTCGGACTAGAAACTGTACAAATCCCAACATCGTGTCCAGTGAGTCTAGCCAGATGATATTTCAATCGTGTAACCCCTCCTGTCATCCTGGTCCCACACAATTTGCATGTAAGATATGCCCGATTTGCCCCACCATCAGGGTTCCCATACTCCCAAAATGGGTCCAAGGCTTTTGGCATATTTGAAATTTGTAGTGGGCTAACTCAAACCTAGGGCACCAAAAAAAAAATTTGGAATTAATAACTTAATAAGTAATAACCATGTCATTTAACAAAATAGTTTTTTTGCTACGTTATTTGCAATGTGAATTCAATGAAAAACCATAAATGACAATAAGAGGGTGTATTTGAAAGTTTAAAAAAAAATGGAGTTTGCTCTCCAAATATGGAGAAAAGTTAAAACCCTTGCATTTGCTCATGGGCATGAAAATCATAGCAAATGAAAAAAAAAACAAGCAAAATGATTGTAGGCAAATAGACAAGCAAGAATAATCCTAAAACTAACAAAAAATTCATTAACATAGGGGTTTATTTGAACATACCTGTTAATGGAATAAATGAAATTGTCTCACTATTTTTCAAGCTTAGATCAACAAAATCTTTGTTGTTGGTGGCGATAATAGCTATTCAACGCTCAAACCCTCCTTGGCAGCAAGCACATAGCTCTCCCCTTCCTTCTCCAGCAATCAGAAATGAAAATGATTGAAAAAAAAAATCAGACTTTTATAGCCGCGCGACAATTTTTTCACTGTCTCCGACGATTTTTTGAATTGTCGCGCGATATCGCGATATTTTCGGGGAGACAAAATATCGCGATATTTTCTCGGTGATATTTCGTCTCCCCAAAAATATCGCGATATTTACGAAAATCGCCGATATTTTGGCGATATTATATACACTGTTTTTGATAGATCTTCCATTGCTGTAGCAAATGATACCCCACTAGTTTGTGTGGCCCCAGGATGGCCCCTTGAGGTTCCATCAAAGAGCAACACTGGCTATTGTTGTGATCTAATCTAGGATGAGATGTCATTTGATTCAACTTGGATTATGTGGTTAATAGAGATGTGTTTCTGGAAACCAACCGCCCCCCCCCCCAAAGTCTCATGCTTCTAAGCCATCTCATTGTTAAAAATAGGGGTATAATTTTCACTTTCTGCCATGACCAACTTTATATTGTCTAATGCTTATATTTGTAGGTTCGGTTAAGATTCACCTTGTACAGGTAGGTTGAAAACCCTGTTGTTGCCATCTTTGATTCATCATACTAAGGAGTCAAGGACAACCAAAGTGCGAAGAAAATCTAGGATACCTTCACAACACCGTTTGGAATAGTGAATACCACTCAAGCTATGTTGCATGAATTTTTGAAACATGGGTTGGGAATGACTACAATTTTTATTTTATAATTTTTTTAATATATAAAAATCAGCAAAAAAGAGAGGAAATTTTCAAAAATTGAAATAGAACATAATTAATTGACTTCATTAGTAGCGGTCATGTGTTTAATACTTGTAAATTTGCTCACCCCTTATCCATTTTCAGATATACATAGGTTGGGCTTATGTGACATTAAGTCAAACCTTTACTAACTATGCATGACCATATATTATACATATCTAGTCCCACAGTATGAGTTTGTTAAAGCAATTTTCATATTTATAGATGTAAAAATTATCAATAGTTTCATAAACCATGAGTTTTAGTATTTTTTGAAATTCTTTGTTGCAAATCCAGCTGTATAATTGCTCCCAATAGTGGTTAGTACTTGGTTGCTTTTTACTTTTTAATATGGTAACCATTGCGTATTTCTCATTTGAATAAACTAGGTTGTTTCAACTAACATCAAACTTTCAAAGTCTGTGACATTTCGAGTTTGATGTTTATGATCTTAAAATTCTATATTAATAAGAATAATGTTAGATAGATATAAACATTTATGACAGGAATTAAAGTTGTTAAATATCTTAGTACTAGTGTAGAAAGATCCATGTTTATTCTTTTTTTTTGGTAGGTAAGCACCCACGAGGGATTTGAACCAGTGACCTATCGCAAGGAGTGCCTTAACATTGCACCCATTCACCGTCAATCCAAAGCCCCGTGGTCAGAAAGATCCATGTTTATTCACTAAAGCACATTGGTTGCTTATATTTTGAGTGTGAACAATTCTAAATAACTAGGAGGAGTGAGCTCTCTTAATTCATATAAATTTGAAAAATCTAAAAATGGCACGATTGATTGATTCAACTATTTCTGGAAGCTCCTTGATAGACAAGGAACTTCTGCAATGTTTGGGAAAAAGGGAAGCATCTATATCAAGCACCCAAAAGGCTCTCGAGAAGTTCCCAAACTCCCAAAAAACAAGCTCCAAAGCTCCTCTTGGGAGCAAGGATACAGTGGGTATAGGCTCCCTAACTCATAGGAGAGGTACCCATGCTACTATGCACTCAAGTAACTAGATTGAAAATTGAGCTTTCTAATCTCAAAATGGGTGACATTGACAACTTTGATGAGTAAATTGCAACGTTGAAGAATATGAAGGTGCTGACATTGTTACATCAAGGATGGGAAAAATTAGATTCAAAATATGTGATTATTCTGAATAATCTTTCTCTCATGTTCAAATACTTTTCCATAATGCTTTATAGTATTCATTTATTTATGAAGAGTTAGATCACTCCCTCACTTGAGGAGCTTTTCACTAATCTTATACATCATCAAGTCACATTGAGGAATATGGGAGATGTGCCCCTCAAGAGATCAATCTAATTCAAAAATCTATATCTACACTTTCTATGAATGAGTTCAAGAAGGCCAAGGAGGAAAACCCAACATCCTCCAAGAAGAAGAAACTTATTTGTAACAATTGTCATAAGGAGGGACTTGCCTCCAAATCTTGCATCTCTTGTTTTCAAAAGATTGAAGAGTTTGCAAAACAAATAGTTTGCAATCTGGTGCTACTTGAAGATGATAGTTTGGTCCTCCTCTTCTTCATAGGGATGAATAGTTGATTTTGAAGTTACTAGAATATGAACAAGCATTGACTCCTCTCCAATTAATGACATGAACCATAGTGGACAGAAAGTAGTTATTGATGATAACTCATCTTTACGAGTTTTAAGATGTGGTGATGTCATCATTGATGCCCTTCATTCCTAAAAGTTGGAGCGCATCTTGTTTTTGTTTTGCCACTTCACATACACTAGCAAAAGGTTGGAATTTGGCCACATATCATAGTTTGGTCCTCCTCTTCTTCATAGGGATGGATATTGGTTTTGGAGTTACTAGAATATGAACAAGCATCGACGACTCCTCTCTAATTAATGACATCAACCATAGTGTAAAGAAAGTGGTTATTGATGATAACTCATCTTTACAAGTTTTAAGATGTGGTGATGTCATCATTGATGCCCTTCATTTCTAAGAGTTGGGCCACATCTTGTTTTTGTTTACCACATCACATACACCAGCGAAAGGTTGGAATTTGGCCACATATCGAGGGGTTATGAACTAAGCTGTGGGAAATTCCCAACTAATCCATGTATTGGTACCCAAAATGATGAAATGGGTACAAAACTACTTAAAAGTTAACACTTCGAGTTTCATGGTTTGGAAACATTGTATGGTATTGTTTAGGGCATTTCTCAGGCATTTCAATGTGAAATTTCTGCCTTTTGGTGTGTTTTTTATGTTCTCCAGGCCAAGCCAAATGCCCATGAGTGCCATGGGGCCGATAGGAATTTTAAAAACCCTAAACTATAGAGAATGAAGACAAATCAACCTATAGTTCGTTTCTAGACATACCTACCTGATTTTTACATTCATTTTGGGAAAAAGAAGAGAAATCTCTCAAAGCCCTAACAATCTCTCTTTTTCTATAAGATACCTCTTCCTTTCACTCACTCCTCACACTTTCTTCAATAGAAAGAGCTTCCTTCAACAACATCGATCATTTTACTTGTTTTGGAGCATTGGGAGTGAGCTTCGGTGCATTTCCAAGAAAAGGATGGTTGTGGCAGCAAGAAGAAAGTTGCTTCAACATCAAGTGCTTCCTACAACAACAACAACCATTTACTCACCTTTTGAAACATTGGGAGCAAGGTTTGTTGCATTTCCTCATTTGTAAAGAAAGAAGAAAAAAATAAATTATTTTAATGTCCATGAGGCTAAAGATAGCCTATGGGACAGACTGCTTCTTCATCTGCTTGATGTATTCGGTCATTTTTTTGTGAAGCTTCAAAATAAATGCTCCCAGCATCTCGTCAAACCCCTCACTAAATAGATTATCCCAAGAGCTAGCCGCCAACATATCTGCATAACTTTCCCTGTTGTCTTTGAAGGCCTAACATTCTAAAAAAGGTTGATTTTAAATTTGAATGTATAACCTCATTTGTAAATGTTGCTTTTGGAGTTTTGAATAATGTAATCATCTATAGGAGATAATATATACATGGGTTCCCTTCTCAAATGTCCTGAGCCAAATTGCCTCACATACTCCTTTCATCGCTCCTCAATATTTTGCTTTTGTGAATGAAAGGGCTACTGCATGCCGCTTCTTGTTGGTCCATGTGACTATGCTCATGCCAAGGATGAAACCTTATCCAGATGTTGATTTTCTATCATCCCCACAACCTGCTGAATATGAATTTGTAAACCCACACAACCTAGGATCTTTGCTTTTGTTGTACAAAATGCCAAAGTTAATTGTCCCTTTCACATATCTTAACCAAGGTTGCTTGAGAGCAGGAGCGAAAATGGGGAGCATGAGTGACTTTTTCAGAATCTCCCGGTTCGGGAGTGAATCAGGGAGTAAATTTTTATATAATATATATATATTTTTGATATTTTGATGCATATATGTCAACAAAAGCATGTAGAATGATGAATTAGATATAAAAAGCATAAAAACATAGATTGAACCCTACATCAATCATCTAGAAGTTATAATCTTCATCAACCACGTCCACAAGTTAGTAACATACAAAATATTGGGTCTTGTCATTCATCAATCTTAAAGTTTCAAGCTTTCAAAATTCAGTATATAACATTTATCATCATTGATCACCAAAGTTGAACCTTTAAGCTAAGTGTAACCTTTACAACAAAGAATATCTAGCATGAAATGAAATGTTATAAAATAAAATGAAATGAAACAACTTTCAACTTTCACGAATCATCATATCCATAATTAATTACCAATTAGTTATAATTGTCAACTTCAAAGTTCAAACTTAAATTGTCATATATTGTTTACAAAAATATCATAATAAATATGAATGAGTCAACAATTATAAAAAATACTAGAAACTAGAAAAGACAAGTAAATCTATTATCTATTGCTAATGCTTGGGCCTCTTGTCGCCACGAGAAATGTCTAATTTTTAAGTCTTGTTAGAAAATCATGATCTTTGTCATTAATATCACCCTCTAAGAATTAACATAATATAGAACAAACATAACATGTCAAGTCAAGATTTTGTTTGAGTGATGGGTGCTCTTGATTAAATACGAGTTCCATATCCTAATACATGACAAAATCTAATGGAAACATTGCAATCCCCCCAATCTTGAAATCCTGAAAAACTGATAAGTCTGCTGGATTTTGAATGAGATCTAAAATTCTACTTTCTCCATATGAAATCCAATGAGGTTGGAACCACTCTCAAACATCCTGAGTCATTTATGATTTCATGGTAACGTTAAAAATTGAAGCAAAAGGATGAAGATGAAGATGAAGGAGAATGTCACTTTTATTTAGAGAATGTTCTTAAACATTACCATGAATCACATATCAATACTAGGGCCATAGGCTTGATCATTAGGCTGCCCCACAAAAAAATTATGTGTTTCTTTGAAAAAAAGTTGCATTTGGAATGTTATTGCAAATTGTTTTTTGCAAAAAAGGTTAGGGAGTGAAAATTTCGCTCCCGGGGTTGTTCCCGAAATTCGCTCCTTACGGGAGCGTACTCTCGGGGTCGCTCTCGAAGGGAGCGCACTCCAGGAGCGGGTTTGAGGGGGGGAGCCGCCCCCCCACAACCTTGATCTCAACACTCTCTTTGCTGCAGTCCAATGTTCTACCTTTGGCACTCATAAATCTGGAAATGAAGCTCACATTGTAACTCAAATTAGACCAATGTTTTAAAACTCCGACTCCGGTTTGGAAACGACTGAGGGTCGGCTCCGACTCCAACTTCGAATCGGTATCGACTCGGTTGGTTTGATTTCAATGACTCAGTTGTTGTAAAAAATACATTAAATATTTATTTTCTTATAAAAAAACATAATTTTAAAGATTTTCATTCATGTTTCAATATAGAGAGAAGACAAAATATGATCAAAGCAGGCTCATGAATATATCCATTATATTAAAATGGCACCCAGTGCACTGTCCAATACAAAGTTCATACTTAGCCACCAATGCCAGGATTCTTTTCTGCCTCAGCCCAAGGACAATCACTAGATTACAACAACAATAATACCAATTCTCTGCAACCAATCATAGCTTCCCAAATGATAATCCAATAAACTGATCAACAGATGTCTTCAAATTTGTGCCTTTGCTACAGGACGACCTATCTCATGCTTCTACCTAGACCGCTGGAGCTTGACCAGAATTAAATGAAGGGTTTTGAGACTTCTTAGGGGAAGATTTCTTGAAATCATCGCGCTCATAAATCTGGAAATGAAGTTCACATTGTAACTCAAATCAGAGTCCCAATGTTTTAAAACTCTGACTCCAGTTCGTAAATGGCTGAGGGTCGGCTCCGACTCTGACTCCGACTCGGTATCGACTCGGCCGGTTTGACTTGGTCGTTGTAAAAAATACATTAAATATTTATTTTTTTATAAAAAACATAATTTTAAAGATTTTCATTCATGTTTACAAACACAAAGCTTTAGAATATAGAGAGAAGACAACATATGATCAAAGCAGGCTCATGAATATATCCATTATATCAGAATGGCACCCAATGCACTGTCCAATACAAAGTTCATACTTAGCCACCAATGCCAGGATTCTTTTCTGCCTCAACCCAAGGACAATCATTAGACTACAACAACAATAATACCAATTCTCTGCAACCAATCATACTTCTTAAATGATAAGCCAATGAACTACTGAACAAATGTCTTCAAATTTGTGCCTTTGCTACAAGACGACCTGTCTCATGCTTCTACCTAGACTGCTGGAGATGATTTCAAGAAATCTGCCCCTAATGAAGTCTCAAAACCCTTGATTTAATTATGGTCAAGCTCCAGAACAATCAGAGGTAAATATGTATCTATTAGTCCATTGCCAGAACGTTTGCCTTTCTAAAAACATTGTATGGCTCAATGCATGGTTTCAATTTTCTAATTCATGCCACTAGGATAACCATACTTCGACCTTGTAATTTTGAAAACTTTCTCACAGTGATAGATTCCTTTATGGCTATAAATATGAAATAAACAACAATCCAACCGTTGATATGTAGGAGGTGGAACAACTTTCGACAAATGTGCTTCAAGATCTTTTTCAAAGAGCCGAGCCGGTTGGTTGTTACCAAGCCGCTCGAGTTGTTACCATGCCAACCGAGTTGATGACTGGCTCGAACGGCTCGGTAACAACCCACCCAGCCGTTCTGTTTCGGCTACCGAGCCGACTTGGCTAGGCGTTGGCTCGATCTGGCTCGACTGTTTTTTAAAATACTGAATCAGACATATTAGCTGTTGATATATCAAGCTCCCTTACTAGCTGCCTGTAGATTGATTCATTAAATGCCTTAGCGTCGGTTAGGGTCTTGGCTGAAAACATTAGCCCTTTCTCCATAGATGTAGATGAGAATTTGCAGTATGTCATTCTGAACCTGTCAAACAAACTCTTGGCATATTTGTTTTGTGAGACAAAAATGCTGTTCCTTGTTTGCCGACCTTCTACACCTAAATAGTGATGTAGGAGGCCTAGGTCAGTCATGTCAAAAAATTTACTCATATTAGATTTCTTTTATTAATGATGTCATCTGTGTAATGAATAATAGAATGATATCATTACCAATGCTTTTGATGTATAGATTGGAGCCCAAAGGACTTAGCTGGAATCCTTGTTCATCCAAATATTTATCAATCTTAATGTGCCATGCTTGAGGTGGTTTCTTTAGGCCATATAGAGCCTCTTTAAGCCTGCAAACAATATGATCCTTCCCTGGAACCTCCAAGTCTCCATTGAGGAAGGCATTCATCACATCCATTTGATGGATCTTCCACCCAAATTGTGTTGCTGTGGCTAGAACTAATTAGGTGATGCTCATGGGCAAAGGTCTCTTCATAGTCAATGCCCTTTCGCTAAGAGAAATTTTTGCAACCAACCAGCCTTGTACTTTTCAAGTCTACTATCTTCCTTGTACCTGACCTTGTACACCCATTTGTAGCCAATGTGTTTCTTCCCTAGAGCTGTGAGATTCCAAGTCTGATTTTTCATCAAAATTCTCATTTTCGGCAGCCATAGCCTTCTGCCATTCTGGTCTGCCTTCTGCCTCCTTAAACACCTATGACTCATATACTTGTTGAACATTGTCTATTAGAACAAAGTTGTCTGTATTAGATTTCCTGCTCTTGTTTCTCGATGATCATCCCTTGATCATTTCATCTATTGTAATGCTGAGGGCATACTTCCCAAGTAAACTACAGATCTGAAATGTTAAATTATAGTAGCAAATGCTTCACTTCTCCTCAACAAAATTCTAAAGGCAGCCCAAGAAATTACGTACCAATCAAGTGTGCTACAGTGCCAACAGGTAACAACCCTTAGGGTGCACTTCCTAGCAAATTACAGGTATGAAATGACTTGTTGCATCAGATCATTACAGCACTAAGTCCGCCCCTTTACCTTGTATAGGCACTTTAAACAATTTAACAAATTTTGCAACATGTTATTTCAAATCATCATGCATAAGCAGCACTAGAATCTACCCAAATATGAATAGAACATAAGCTGAAATTCAAATCTGCAGGTGCACAAAGTTGAAACAGCTGGAACTCAATACAAGCTGGTACATGTTGAGCATTCCAAATCATAGCTAGGTAAACAAGAAAAGCTGACCACCAATTCATCCCAGCTAGGAATCACTCGTAACCAAGATTGGGCCTTGGCAGAATGCAGAGTGGAGTGGGAGTGTCATTTTCTAGAAAACCTTGGGAGTAGAGCATCTGTTATATATATATTGCATTTATAACAAAAAAAATATATCTTATATTGCATTAAAAAATGCGAAGGCCATGAAAGAGTTCAACAATTAACACCACCAACATTGGGGTATATATGGGGCAACCCATCATTCAGGTAGAGTTTCGTGTTCACCCATTTTGCCTTGAGGTAATTTTTTCTTCTATTCTCTTTTCTCCATAGAGTTAGGTCTTTCAAAGAGTTTGCTATCAAGAGAGATAGGTGTCCCTATCTTGCTCTTTGCTCATCAGTGGCTCTTGCCTCGAATGCCCCTCTTCCCCCCACAAGGATGTTCCCTAGTTTGGTGTTAGGATATTCCGACACATAGGAAATAATTAAGTATAACTTGGTCTAGTGTAGAGTTAGGTAATGTGTGTGTTTTTACTATGTACATTTGTAACTTACAATCCGACGGTCACGATATGTTTTAGACGTGAAGTGATTCGACGGTTCATTTTCTACTCGATATTACCAACACTTGATCCGTGGCTTAACACTCGATTGGTCCATAATCTCTATTTAAAGAGCATGGAGGGTCATTTGTCAGGTGACCGTTCATGAGAGAAGCTTATGTAAATTTTCTTTCTTTTATTAATAAATTTCCTGAAGTGGCCGCGTTGGCTCAGGTCGTGGACTGTTTCCCTCTTTGAGGGTTTTAACCATGTCAAGAATACTTGTGTATTTATTTGTGATCTGTTTGTGAGCGGTGTCCTTTGGTGTTCTACCTGAGGAACTTACCTTGTAAATTCCTACATGGTATCAGAGCTATTTGAGGGCCGCATCCGTTGGTGATCCAAATCTGAAGTCGGTACAACTGCATCCGATTATCATTTCCGAGATCTACTGTTTTCTGCATGCTTTTGGGCCAAGAGGATTGCTCTGTTCCAATGAGGAACCCCTTTCGTTTCACGCGAAAAGGTTTCCGGTAGCCTTAGCTACGTCATTTTGAAGATTTGGAGGTATATAGTTTTTATTTGCAATTTTAGTTATTCATCTCTCTGTTTATTTTGGTTTATTTAGCTCTTTGTTTTTTATTACATGATCTGTACCTTTCATTTCTGCTTATGGTCTTTGCCCCGCGACTCTGTGCGATCTGGGCAAATCAGAAACAAAAATGAATGATTTTTCTCATGTGTATGCTTTTTTCCGCCGCGCCTTGGTGTAATCTCGGAAAATTAAAAACATTGAGGAAATTATTTAGTTTCCGGCAAAAGCTAACTTCAAGCCATAAGGTTTAGTTTTTTTGCATGTCCAGGTTGGGTTGTGTGGTTTTTTGTTTTGTAGGGAAAAATAGATTTTTCAAATAAGCATGCACCCCAAAACTTTAGTGACTAAAAAAAATAAAAAATAAACCCCTTCCTCTTTTGCAAAAACTACTAACCTTTTAAATTAGCTCACTTGGTCCAAAGTTACTTTATGAGAATAAAGGTCTTGGATTCAACTCTTTCTTTTTGTTGAGTTACTTTTTCAAAAAGCACATGTACATTATGTTTTAAAGTTATTTTATGTAAAAGTATTCTCACCTATTATAAAAAGTGAGTCACTTATAATTCTAAAGTCTCTTTATCTTTTATTAAGTTACAATTTAGTGTGTAGCTCATAAAGTACCATTGTAAATGTGACTTTCACTTATTTATAAAAGTGAGTCACATAAAATCCTTTTTTTAAAGTGAGCTAATTAGATTAAGTTTGGAAAGGGCAGGGTGGGGATTTTTTTAAATATAACATTATCATTCACTTCCACACATTCACGCACTTCATTGGCATCTTCAACAACTTTTCTTCAAAAAGCCATAACTTCTTCATCCAGAAGTCGTTTTCAGAGCCGTTTTTTTGAATCGGCCTAATTTTTAAAGATCTTTCCATTGGAACACTTAGTTTTAGCATCTACAACTTCAGTTTATGTTAAAATGGAAGTCCATGCCAAGTTATTCTTGACAACACCAACTACTTCCAATGGTGGTCCTACATTGTGGATTTACTTAGAAGTAAAGATCTTTACAGAATAGCCTCAGGCCAAGAAACTAAACCTAAAGATGAAGATAAGGTAGCCAAATGGGAAAATAGGCAAGATCAAGCAGGTGGGTTGATAGGGATGTCTATTTCTCCAGACCTTAGATTCCATATCGCAGAACTTGATACCCCTAATGAAGCAATGAAACAACACACTAAAGTTTTTGGAATCAAAAATGAAATTAGAGCCCATCAATTCAAAAATGAGTTGCTTACGTTGGACCCCAATAGTTTTTCTTCTATTGAAGATTTTTTGTCCAAGTTCAAGACCCTTAGACTTCTCTTGGAAAGTGTTAAGGTTAAGAAAGAAGATGGTAGCCTTATCTATTTCATTCTTACTAAGTTGGGACTAGCCTACTCTGTGTTTGTTTCCACCTTCCATTCTACTAGAGACTCCTTTATTTATCAATGCCCGTCATGTATTAAATTCTTATCTTAGTTCTTGTGGATTATATTCTGCAGATTATATCGAATACAACTGTTTCAAGGCCAGATTCTGTCATAGGCTTGCCACATGCTGATGAATTTGGTGGCTTGAGTGGAAAGCCACTGTTCATGTTGTCTACTGATATCCTAAGAGAAATGTACCAACTTACACGGGTATGTATATTAAACATGATGCTTAAGTATGATGTACTCAGCAATACCCCTAGAAAGTCCCCTGAATGTTTATTAGCTATGCACCAATATAGGTAAAATTTTTACATGCGACTTGGCTTTTTTCAATCCTGTGAGAAGGGTTTAGTAGTTTAGCTTTAAATAAAGTTGATTCATAAATTTATTCAATGAATACTTTACCTTGATTTCTTTTTGTTCATACAGAGCTAGATTTTAATAGATGTTCTCATATGTTATATATGTTTATTGAAATTCAGGGAAGAATTACTCTTATTGGCTGTGGGGGCATTAGCAGGTATCATGTGTAAATGTGGCTGCTGTGCCAGAATCATTTTGTCATTTTATACAGATCTATTTGCACCTTTTATGCTGATAATCTAATACCTATATGCCGTTTTGGTTATGATATAGTGGTGAAGATGCATATAAGAAAATACGAGCTGGAGCAACACTTGTCCAACTTTATACAGGTTTTTCATATGAAGGGCCAGCCCTGATTCCCCAGTTAAAGGTATGAATTATCTTGGCACATATTAAATATAGTCATCAATGTAGCAGGTTCTTAGAAAATTCCAAGTATATGTGGAATTTTTAAATAGGATAAATATGACAGGTTTGTATAAACATTCTATTAAATTATGGTATGTTGTATGCTAAGAGCAATTTACTTCAGTTCTTCTTATTAGCCTAATGTCAGTTTCCAGTATAACAATCACATTAACATGAAAGTAAAATGCAACATAACTGAAATCGACAGAAGACAAGCCAAGACAAGAGACACAAGATGTGGCGCTAGCCAAGGACAAACCCCAATGCGGGGAAACCCTTTGATCAATTCTTCTATATTCTTCAATAATTCAGTAGAGAGAGAGAGAGTACAATATCACAAATCTGTGATTTACAACAGCAGTAATGAAACCTTTGAACAGCGATAGCAAGGGTGATCAATCAGCTCCCAAAATGTCCTCAAGATAACCTGGGAGAACTCGGTCTCCAACAGCAGTAATAGAAGCCCAAAACAGTCAATGTAAGATGGTCAAAACAGCAGTCAATGCTACAGCACACTGCAGCCAGCCCTAACCAGTCAACGCTGTCACAAATGTGCCCTCCAACAAGTGAACGCAGACTTGTCCAACAATGGGGCTACCCTAGGAGAGGCTGCCCACACAAATCTGCAGTCAATGCTGCCAATACGCTAGTCAATGCAGTCCTTAATCACTTGCTGCACCTTCCTGCGTCCTTCCTGCCCCAATTGCGTCCTCTCACAATGATACCCTAACTGCGTCCTCTTTTCCCACGTGAGAGAGGGTCTTCTTTGTCCTTCGTATACCTAAGAGACAAGGAGAGAGAAGAGACGTGAGGATGAGATGGGTGAACTAATGCCGCAAGGTCTCTTCTATTTATATGCCACGTTGAGGTTTAGTTGGGGGTGTGCAACACAATTTTACTTGTTGGCCGACCTTGACAAATTGTCAAGAAATACAAATAAATTCATATCTCCATGAATACATGTCGGAATGGGATGATCGTTAGATCAATCCTACAGCTCTTGACGAGAGGAATCCAAGAAAAATATCAGCTGCCATAAATAAGATGACCCACATGGAGTTTGGCCCTAGTTGCCAATTTTAACACATTCAACTAAGGATTCAGAAAATAATAATAGAAGCTCAGCATAATAACCATTAGCCAATTCAATTAATTTTTTTTCTCTACCCAATTAATTATAATCTATCATTAAAGAAAACAAATTTAGTTCAGTATGTGTTAACATAGAACTGTTTCACAGTTAAATTTATTAGCGAAACACATTTGCTCTTATGCAAACCATACTTCACTAGTTGTTAAACATATCTTAGACTGATTATCTTGCTCAAGTTTCTATTTCCTAGCCTCAATTTGGGAAGCACAAGAAAATTCAATGCTGTCAAAAACTAATTATTTGAAGCATGTTGTCAAAAGCCAATTATTTGAAGCATGTTGTCAAAAGCCAATTATTTGAAACTCCTGTTTATGTTGTCTATATATTTTCTTGGGCTTTGTTGTTGAGATTGTGGGAATCTTCACTTGTATTTACTTGACATTATGGCTAAAGTGCCCTCATTATTGATTTACAAGGCTATGGTTTCATAGCCTACTTGGTCAACGTTACTATCTATTATTGTATGTGGGTAAGGTCAGCCTAGGCATTTATGTGGGAAGTCACCCTAACCTCACCTTAGTAACTGTATGTTGAATATGTTGTCATTGATGCCAAAGCGTGTGCATGATATCGTCATTGATGTCTTTAGTATGCTGACTTGCATGGATGAGATGTTGCATTACCCTAGCTCTAGGGTTTGGATCCTGTTAACCATGTACATGTCAACAATTCAAGAAGCGGAGTATATAGCAGCAACCCAATTTTTTTTGAGTCAATTTCATCATTTTAATTCCAAATTCTACAAAATTATCGTAAATGATTCTAGTATGACTATTAAACCATGTAATAACACCTAGGTATGCCTGTGATTCTCCTCAAAGGGTTTCATCCTAGGGAGTTTTTTAACCTCCCCAAATTATGTGTGTTTGTAAACACGGATAACTGGCAAAGTTTTTCTTCCAGATATACCCCAAAGCTAGGGTGAAACTCATTGATGAGGTCTTTGGTGAGTCCTAGTGCTTATCAAGTCTATGTATTTCTCGTACTAGATCATGTGACTTGTCGCAGAATTTGGTTGAGTCGGGTCTATTGTGTATTTCCCCTTCTAAGGGTTGATATTATAATATTTTATGTAAAAATGTGTTTATAAATATTTTTGGTGAATGGTTCCTCATACATAGACACCATTATCAAAAATATTTTTTTAGATACACTTAGAAGGTGGAAAAACAATTAATCCCCTTTTGAGTCTTTTTAATTTTATTTTATGGCAAAAAATAAAATTAAAATTAAGCCATAAATTATCCAAAAAAAAAATGAAGGGAAATTTAATTACCCTCCAAGTGGAAAAATTAAATTTTGGAGAAGAAATTCGTGGGTCCGAAAAAAAATAATTTTATGAGGTCCTCTAGGAAAGGAAAAGTCAATTTTTGAGAAAAATTAAGTCGTTGGACCATTGTGGTTGAGTCAAAGATCATTTTTCAAGGTAAAAAGCTTGGAAAAAATATTTTTTGGACCAAGATCAAGGCTTTCATCAACAAATTCGATTTTTTTCAAGATCAAGGGACAAAATCTGGTTTTGGCATGGATCAAAAAGAAAGTAGCTGTTATTTCCACTTGGAGGAGTTATTTCTTCTCATTTTTTTCTATATAAAGAAGCTCTCAAGCTCCTCTTGTAATCATGATCTAACTAGATTGAAATTTTTGTATTGAGCTAAGCTCTGCCAGAATTTTTGCTTTAATAAGGACTTTGGGGTTCAATTCAAGGTGTTTCTCTCTTGCTGATTTGTGGTACGTGCTGGTATTTTTGTGCTGCATGCTCTAAAATTAAAATTTTTATTGAGTATTGTTATTTCAATATCTGGTAGTAGGAGCATCTATTGGTACAAGTATCTTGCCTTAGGTGCTGGATCTTGGATATATATTTACTGCTTACTTGATCTAGCAGGGATCTCTAGATCTTGAGGGTTTTGAGTATAGATCTAAGTCCCTTTGAAACTAAGAATTAATCTTTTGAGTTGAATAGAGATGTACAGGTACTCTAGCCCTTGGAGATTTCCAAGTACATAGACTAAGGGAAGAAATCGATCTTGTTTGGCCTCAAGCTTTAACCTAATGATTTATTTTTGGCAGGAGGGTTTGGCTAGTAAATTAACATTATTCTCTATCAAATTATTTTCTTTAAAATCTACTTGGGCTAGTAATGTTTTATTTGCTACATAGAGCTAATTTTCTTTTGTAGACTATTGTAAATAATTTCTAACCTTGCAAATTGTTTTTCTCATTTGTAAATAATAATTTGGGGTTTTATTTTAGATTTTTCTAGATATTTTATCTTGGACTCTATTTATTCATCTTGCAAGCACTTGATTTTGAAATTTCAAAGGCAAATCTGAAGCAAAAGTGACTAGCCATTATTCAACCCAAACTGTTGGGTTTTAAGGCTAGTGTCAGTCTTTCTGGGAAGTGTGTTGTGCTGGGGATGTTAGATCTAGGGCCTGGAGACCAAGATCTGCAAGACCCAAGTCCCCAAATTTGGACGCTCGCCCTGGAGGAGGAAACTGCTAGCCCTAGAGGGTTTTTCTGATGTTGTAACTAGGGTTTTCCTGGGTAGGCTATCTTCTGAAGTTGTTTTGGAGGTGGATTCTTGAGTTTGAATGCAAATTTTTGCATTTAGAGGTTAGATTGTCATAGCCGCAAGGCCTAGAGGCCTTCTCTGGCCTAGCCACAGGGTTTTGAGGGCTGAAAGCCCTAGCCGTAGCCTTCTAGAGACCTTTTTGGGTAGGTTGCAACCCTAATTAGGTCTCTAAGGCCTAGCCGCAACCATAAAGAGGCTCATCTTCCTATTTGCAAGTGATTTCTAAGGCTAACAATTTGTTTTGCAGGCTTACAATGAATTTTGGCAAGGGTTTGTAGTGGTTTTCCATCATATTTTTGCCATTTTGTGAGCTAATCTTGATTTTGCAGGCTTATTATCCATCAAGTAAGGGTTTCAAGGGTCAAAAGTTTGTTTGATTCATCATTCCAGCCCTTAGAGATCTAGCCGCTAGCCTTAAGGCCACTTTTGGACCTAGCTGCTAGCCTAGGAGGCCCATCTTGTCTTGGCCATGGGGTCTTTGGTTGCTGGTCTATCATATTTTAGACTTACAGTTGTGGTTGCAGGTGTTGGGAATCTCACAAAGTGCACTCAAGGCCAAAACTAGCCTCATTGGTGCCTTTACTAGCTGAATCAACCTTTGTTCAAAGGCATATTGGCCTTAAGGGTTTGGTTTCTTCCCTATCTTCTGTTTTATTTGCTGCATAAATTAAATCAGATCTGAACATCAAGATTTCAGTGGCATATAAATCAAAATCATAAGCCTAATCAACTGAATAACAAGCTAATAACTCATATAGGATATCATACTTTGATTATAAGGGTTTAATTCATCAATCTAGTTGATTTTATGTGGCTGTGCTATGCATTTCTGAAGTCTGATACATATTGCAGAAGTCTGATCTGAATTTGCAGCAGTCTGACATAATTGTTACAATAGTACAATTGTTGACATCTTGCTCTTAAAAACACATTTAACTAAGCCTAATATACTAAAGAATCATCATCTTGATTAAAGGGCTAAATAAACATTGAATTGGTTGAGTTACAAGAAGAGTTTTGCGACTGATCTTACATTAATAGCTTGCTGGTCTGATTTATTTAGATCTGGTGCATTTTCACAGTGATAACATTGTGAGAAATCTATTGGTGAATTGGTCATCTAAGTCTTGCTTGGGCTTTCCTCTTGCAATGTGCATTGTCATTGCATTGTCTATCTAGCATTCATTTTTAATCACTCTTAGCAATCTCATTTTGAGCTTGTTTCTATTGTCATCTAATTTGCTTTACTGGCTTATGATCTAAGTGGGAACTTGCTATTGGGTCTAATCATCACTGCGAAGATAAAGTCTTGTTGACATATTGATAAGTTCTTGGAATTGCTAATCTCATTTAAATTGCTAGCCTTGTCCCATTGTTTCATTAAGTGCTCTAATCTGTTCTTGTGACCATAACTGAATTTCAAATAACCTTTTGGTAATCGTGTATCATTGTGTCATCAATTGTGTTTCACTAGAATTGTTTATCTTGCTTCATTTGAGATAGTCATTCAATTGTTCTTTAAATTCTTCTTCTAATTGATCTTAATTTGAATATCACTATAAGCATTTTGATCTTAATAATTTGTCTTTAAGTGCTTAATCCACTTAATAATCTCATTGAAGCATCTAGTCATATCTTGCATTTCATTCTAGGACTAGAAGTGCATTTAAAATTCACCTCCAAGCATAAGCTTGGTTGTAAGAAGATAGGACCACCTGTTGAAAAATGTTTAACTAGGTTCAGTGTTCATAAATATGAAATGTACTTTTGATTCTTGTATATTGTAAAATGAAAGAAAAATTATTATTGTTATTTTTGGAGCATGGGTTTCATGCTCAAGGTTTTTTATTTTAGAGGTCAAGCATCCATTGAGTGCTTTTAGGGTTTCTCCTAGGTCAAGAAGTCAAAAGAGTCATTGTCATATGTTGAAGACCCCATCAGGCACATTGTAATTTGTAAAAAGAATTATTTTTGTATTTAAAAGTGTCAAAATACCATCCAAGACCAAGTCGGCCTAGCAGCTGAGAAGTCGACCTATTTTTTGGAGCCACGTCCACCTTATAAGCCTAAATAAAGGAGAGAACTTGACCTCCTTTGGAGATACATTCACTTCTCATCATCTAAGAAAAGGTGAAGCATAAGAAGGCTAACGAAGGAGAAGGACGAAGAAGGAAGGTTTTTGGGCTACTTCTCTATCACACGCGCGAAGAAGGAAGGCTAGGGTTTATTGCTTCAAGGTCGAAATTCTCAAGTTGCAAGAAGAGGAGCCTAATAGGTAATCTACCAGCCTAGACTAGGAAGCAAGCCAAGCGAAGTTGCTAGAAGGCCTTGGAAGGCTAAATTTAGCTCGCGCATGTGGATGCAGTAGCAATTGTAGGGGCCGAAAATTTCAAACCTATAGTAGTGGCCTAAATTCTGAAGCTAGGGGTTGAAATTGTGCTGTTGGAAGAGATTTGACTGGGTTTGACTTGGACAAAGGAAGCACATCATTAGGGAGGTCGGACTTGGTCTTGGAATCCATCAGTTGAAAAATCTATAAGAGAATAGATTTACGGGTTTTCCGCTCAATTGGAGAGGTTTTGGCCTTGGCTTGTAGCCTATATTCTGTGTTCGTGTTCTTCTTGTTTTGGTAGTTGTTTGATGATAAGGACAAACATAATAATAAGAAGAGGAAGCTAATAAGTAAGAAAAGCAAAAAGACATCACAAGTAGTTATCATGAAAAGAGAAATCATCCTAAATACTGCCCTATAGATTTCTCAATATGGTATCAGAGCTAAGGTTGGCTAATGGCACGATGAATATCTCTACTACATTGAAGAAGTTCTTGAAGAAGTGTACAATGGTGGCAAGTCATCTGAAGAAGGGCATTAAAAAGCTATGGGATCTCCTCTGTTCTCTCAGGAAGGATATGACCAAGACATCTAAAAAGGACGAAGGACTATTCTCAGTACTTACTGGCACATTTGAAGATGAGAATATTTGGGTGATCAACAATGGAGCATAAAGATAAATGACTGGTGAGCACAAGCAACTAATGACATTATCTATAGGAAAATCTTCTTACTTCATTGAGCTTGGTGACAAGAAGAGCTATCTTGTGAGAGGAATTGGATTAACCTCGCTAGAGCTGGAGAATGGAGGAAATATTCATCTCAACAACATCCTATTTGTTCCAGGTTTGCATAAGAATCTACTTTCTATTTCACTAGAAGATAAGGGGGATAGAATTGCTTTCATAGATGGAAATGTTGTAGTATCGGATAAAAACTCTAGCATCGAAAATGTAAAGATGATTGGGATCCTTGAAGGAAGACTCTATAGATTGCAGAATCCTCTCTCTCAAGCTTTGGTTCACATTGAGTTTAGTCACCTTCATTACGAAATCTTACCAACCCTAAATTCAATGGTGAATGGCATCCCTGAACTCAAGGAGGATTGTGAAGTAGTATGCAAGGGATGTGCATTAGGTAAAAATACCAAAGACCATTTGAAAACAATGCTTCAAGGTCAAAAGAAATTATGGATCTCGTTTATTCCGATGTCTATGGTCTTATGTCTCCAAAGTCTCTTGGAGTCACTTATATTATGTAACAGTCATTGATGACCATTCAAGGAAAACTTGGGTTTATCTGATGAAATCCAAGGATGAAGAATTTGTTAGATTTCAAGAATTCAAAGCTGAAATGGAGAAACTTACAGACAGAAGAATAAAGATATCAAGGTCCAATAATGGAGGAGATTATAGTTCAAAGGAAATCATAGCCTTCTGTAAGGAGTCTGGGATTAAGAGGGAGCTGATAGTCCCATACAATCCCGAACAAAATGGAGTTGCAGAACGAAAGAATCGATCTATTGAAGAAAGTGTAAAAGCCATGTTACATGATCAAGATTTGCCAAAATTCTTGTGGGGTGAAGCAACTAAGACTGCTATATACATTCAAAATCGAAGTCCCCATAGGTCACTAGATAACATGAATTCCGAAGAAGCATTCATTGGGAAGAAACCAAGTGTGGACCATCTCTGAGTTTTCGGTTGTCCTGTCTATATTCATATACTGAAGGACAAGAGAAAGAAATTGGATCCTTCGGGCATGAAAGGAACTTTTGTTGGCTATAGTAATTCTTCTAAGGCCCATAGGATCTATATAAAGGAAGGACACTGAATATAAGTTAGTAGAGATGTGATATTTGATGAATGTATAGCATTCAAGAAATCAAAGGATCTCCCGATGGGCTTTGATGTTGAAGAACTTCCTATATTCGAAGAGGAAGGCATCAGGGAGGAAGAATAATCAAATCATGAAGATGAAGGTCCCAATTAACTCATGCAACTTGTGGTCATCCCCGAAACTAGAAAGAGACCTAATTGTTTGAAATCTACTCTTTTAGATGCAGAGGGACATGGAGCAGCCAAGGGCACATTTAGGGAAAGTAAGAAGCCCAAAAGATATTTTGGGTATGCAACATACATGACAAAGCTAATAGAAGCATAGCCATCCACCTTTGAAGAGGTTGTCAAAAAAATGGAAGGATGCCATGAATGAAGAGTATCAATAGACAATGAAAAATGGAGTTTGGGATATCATACCTAGGCCTAAAGACAAATCTGTAATGAATTCCAAATGGCTCTATAGGATTAAAGATGCAGTAGATGGAAGTATTGATAAGTATAAGGCAAGATTTGTGGCTAAGGCTTCTCTCAACAAGAAGGCATTGATTATGAAAAGACATTTGCTCCCATAGCAAGGTATACAACTATATGTTCACTGGTCTCTTTGGCAGCATCAATGGGATGGAATATTCATCAAATGGATGTCAAGACTGCATTCCTAAGTGGCACAATTGATGAAGAAGTCTATATAGAGCAACCCTTGGGATTTGAAGTCAAAGATAGAGAGGCTTATGTTTGTAGGTTGAAGAAGGCATTATATGGCTCTAAGCAAGCACTAAGGGCATGGTATGCAAGGATGGATGTATACCTACAAAGATTGGGTTTCACAAAGAGTTCTGCTGATACAAATCTCTATATCAAATTAGTGAAGAATGAACCTATAATCATCGTCTGTATGTGGATGATCTCTTGAGAAGTGTGGAAGATCAAATCCAAGAGTGCAAGAAGCAACTAGCAACATAATATGACATGAAGGATCTAGGGTGGATGCACTACTATTTGGGACTGGAAGTTTGGTAGGGACCCGATGAGATTTATTTAGGTCAAGGAAAGTATGTGATCGAGATGCTGAAGAGGTTTGACATGATGGATTGCAAACCTATGACAACCCCCATGATCACAAACTTGAAGAGGCTAAGGACTTTTGAATCAAGCCCAGTGGACCTGACCAGGTATAGACAATTGATTGACTCATTGATGTACTTGGTGCATAGTCGACTAGACATATGTTTTGCAGTGAATGTTCTCAGTGAGTTTCAAGTTGAGACAAAGCATGATCATTGGATCAGTGTGGAAAAAGTCACGATAAAATCAGCAAAGTCTGATTTTTTGGTGATTTTTTTGAAAGCGAAAAAATTGTAATGTTATTGAAAAAGACGAGATTTTATCAGGAGTCAAACCAAAAATTCGTGAAGCTTATCCAAGCCGTAGATAAGTGAGGGAAAAGGCTGAAAATCACACTCATTTTTCACTATTCTTTATGCCGTTCATCCTTGTGGAGAGAGGAGGTGTTTGCCATTGCCCAAGAGGAGGAGATTTACTAGTTTTGGAAAAGGCTGAAAATCACAGTAATTTTTCACTCTTCTTTATGCCGTTCATCCTTGTGGAGAGAGGAGGTGTTTTCCATTCCCCAAGAGGAGGATATTTACTAGTTTTGTGGTGTGGATTTGGAGATTTGTCCACTGCTCAATGTGAGAGACTCAAGGTGTCAATTTTCTATTGCCAGGTATGTATTTTAATCTCTCTCAATCTTTGTTACACAAATGGATTCTTAAATATTTCTACTGGTTTGTTTTTAGCTTATTTTTGCTTAGGAATTTGAATCAAAATATAGTTTAGAATCTAGATTGAATAAAAACTTCAAAATTTTTGGATTGTTTACATGTTTCCACTTTCAAGAATAAAAAATTCAAACCCTTGTTTAGTGAATCCAAGTGTGTTCAAGTGAGTGAGAAGAAGCATTTAAAAATTCCAGCCTTAGGCCCAGCGCCAAGTCCTCTAGTTGTAGGCGCTTCCTCTGCTCAGCCACGACGGAAGCACATATCTCGTCTATCTTAGCGTGCAGCTACTGCATAGCCTGCTAGTGCTACCACTTCTATAGTTGCAGTTGGAGATGATGATGAGGAGGAGCCATGGGTTTCCCTGCCTGACTCTAATTCAGAGGTTGAGCCAGATGATGTTCGCTCCTCTGGCAGTAGCTAGTAGTACTGGTCAATGGTGACTAGTGATGTTTCACAATTTACTTTTGTTGTAGAGGCCATTTCTAGCCCCCTTGGTTATGTGTTTTTTTTTGATCTCTATATCATCATCATGTATGTATTGGACAATGCACTAGGTGCCATTTTGATATAATGGATATATTCATGAGCCTACTTTGATCTTATGTTGTCTTCTATCTATATTTTAAAGCTTTGTGTTTGGAAACATGAATGAAAATCTTTAAAATTATGTTTTTTTATAAAAAAAATATTTAATATATTTTTTACAACGACTGAGTCATTGAAATCAAAACGACCGAGACGATACTGAGTCGGAGTCGACCCTCGGCCAAGTCGAAGTTGGAGTTAGAGTTTTAAAACATTGTTTAAAATTGAAAATCAACAATTACATTTGTGTTGCCTCTTATGTGATGGGCAGTTAATTTTTTTCATTTTTTTTTGTGCCCTAGGTTCAAATTCAAGTTCAAAGTTTCAAACAAAATGTAGAGGAATTTGGACCCTATGTGGGACTATGGTGAGCCTGATACTATACTCGAATGTGCGTGGGTCAATAGAATGTATTTGACTTGCAAGTTATGTGGCAAGCATATGTTAGGGGGTGTCAACAGATTAAAATTCCATATGGGGCAAATTTTGGGGAAAAATATAGAACTTCGCCTATATTCGACTTCAGAAATCATCTAGTAGGTCATTAAATCATTGATGGATAAAGAGGAGGGCAAAGACATCAGTGTAGCGGTAAAAATCCAACTTGTAGGGGCCTCAAGAGTGGGGGGAAGTGAGAGTGGTTCTTCAACATCATATTCCACACCCGTATGCCCCAACCCCTCAACTTTCTCATCTTTTTTTGTTCCTAGAACCACACCTGGTGCACAACCTGACATCAAATCGACACTTAAAAAAAAACGAAACGACAAATATTGACAGGTTGTTCAGTAAGTGTCTTCTATGGAGGGATGTTCCTTTCAACATTGCTAAGACCAACCCATTCTATCAACCTATGTTTGATGTTGTTGTTGTTGTTGGCCCGGGGTACAAAGCCCCTACCTTTGCAGAGTTGAGAGAGCATCTTCTTCAAAATGAAAAGATTGATTGCACTGCTAGATTGGAGGAGTTTAGGGCATCATGGGAACGCACTAGATGCACAGTCATCTCAGATGGTTGGACTGACCAGAAGGGTAGGACCTTCTTAACTTATTGGTTAGTTGTCCCAAGGGGACAATGTTTATGAAATTTGTTGATGCATTTGCACACATTAAAGATGCACATTTATTATGTGGGTTGTTGGACATCTTCATTCAGGAAGTAGGTCCACAAAATGTTGTCCAAGTCATAATGGACAATGTTGCAAATTATGTTGCTGTTGGTAGGTTGCTTATGGAGAGGTATCCAACTTGTTTTGGACACCTTGTGCTGCTCATTGTATTGACTTGATGTTGGAGGATATATAGGTAAGATTCCTCTTGTGAGGGATATTGTTGAATCATCCAGGAGCATAACAAAATTTATATATAATCATGCATCTGTGCTTAGCTTGATGAGAAGATTCACCAACAACAAAGCGTTGTTGCATCATGCCATTACACGATTTGCAACTACCTTCATATCTCTTCAGTCTCTGTTGAATTCTATGTGGGATGTGAAGAGCATGTTCCTTTCACAAGATTGGTGTGCTTTATCAATTAGCCGCAAACCAGAGGGAGAGGGCATATGCAGGCTAATTTCATATGGTCAGAGCTTTTGGGCAGGAGTAGAGGAGGTGTGTGGCATTTCAGAACCTTTGGTAAGGGTTTTTCGGTTGGTTGATGGAGAGAAGCTCGCAATGGGCTACTTGTATGAGGCCATGGATAGGGCCAAGGACGCCATTCGTGCCTATTATGAAGATAAGGGAGACGAGGGGCTAGAGAAAGAACGGTTGGTATGGAGAGTGATTGATGAGCAATGTAACAATACCCTCCATAGCCCCATTCATGCTGCAGGTATCTACCTCAGCCCCAAATTTTCTTACTCTTGTGGTTTTAGATTTGATGCTGAGGTGATGGATGGATTCCTCACTTGTGTTGAGAGAATGGTGGCATCTGAACAAGACCGTGAAGAAATTTCTAGGATGGTAGGTGGCACATTTGGTTTTACCATGGCTATTAAGAATAGGATGACCAAAATGCCAGGTAAGCTTCAGTTTGTTGCAACTTTCAAATTTCATAATTCATTGACTCTTCATAATTTGCTTTAAGTTTAGAATTTCAATGCTTACTTTTTTTTTTTTAATGTTTCTCACTTTTCTTTTAACTTGTAGATGCTTGGTGGACAAGCTATGGTGGCAGAGTACCCCATCTCTAAAAGCTTGCCATTCGAGTGCTCAGCCAAACATGCAGTTCCTTTGGGTGTGAGCGCAACTGGAGTGTATTTGACAAAATACACAACAAAAAGCACAATATGTAAACAAATTTCAAATTAAATTTTTGAATTCATTTTATTTTTTTAATATTTAAATTTTCTAAGTACTAATTTACAATATATGACCCTAATACAGATTGGAGTCCCAACCCCTCAATGACATGGTCTATGTCTACTACAATCTCCGATTGTGGGTGAGACAACTTAAAAAAACTCCAGATGTGGAAGCCATCTCATTGGACAATATTGATATCACTGCTTCATGGAGGGTTGAGACTGAGAGGCTTGTCATGGACTTGATCCCTGATTGGTTAGAGGTGGATCCAGAGGCACTAAAAGTAGAGGAGGTAGCAGTTGCAAGGGAGGGAGAGCCAAATGTAGAGGAGGAGGAGGAGCAATGTTAGGAGACAGAGTAGGAGGAGGAGCAATGTTAGGAGACAGAGTAGGAGGAGGAGGAGGTGACACCATCTAGGATGGGCGACAGCAGAGGACAGATGCCACCTCTTTTTTTTGCTTCTAGAGGATGACAAAGTCCATTTGTAGCCCCAGGTGTAGGGCGTTCTTCCTCTAGAGGAAAAGGCAAAACCATTCCCTATTCCTGTAAAAGGGGCAGAGGATCTAAGTGACTGATTACTTTATGACATATAGATGACTCATGATATACATTTAGTATATTTTTTGTTGATATTTTGACTCTTGAGAGTTGAGATTGAGTCAAGACTAAAGATTCAAGACTTGATTCTCTATTTTGATATGTGATGTAGCACTAGACTTCATATACATATTATATATTAGCTTTCTTTTCATGTTTACGTGGAAAGACATTTATTTGATGTTATGGATACTTTAGATGCTAAAAAATAAAAATAAAAATGAATACTTTTGTAGTTTTTAAAATTTTGCCGATTTTTTCAAAAACCTCTAGACTTTAATGACCTTTTCAATTTTTATACCCTTGCCGATTTATTCTCGAGGTCGACTTTTTCCACATTGCATTGGATAGCATCCAAGCATACACTGAGATATCTGCATGGAACTATCCACTACTGCCTGAAGTATGATAGGAGGAATGATGTCCACTTGATTGGATATATAGATTCCGACTTGGGAGGCAGTGAGCAGGATGGAAGAAGCATTACAGGAGGATGTTTTAGTTTGGGATCCTCCATGGTCTCATGGATGAGCCGAAAGCAAGAATCAGTTGCTTTGAGTAGTGCTGAGGCTGAATATATTGCAGCTTGTGAAGTAAGTAGAGAAGCTGTCTAGTTGAGGAATCTGTTGTCCGACTTGTTCTAAGGCTAATGGAACTTATAGTGATACATTTTGATAACACCAACTGTATAAGGTTGTCTGAAGACCCAATGTTTCGTGGACAAACAAAGCATATAAATAACAAGTATCACTACATTCAGAAGCTAGTACAAGATGGTGTATTGCAACTACAATATATCTCCATTGATGAGTAGATAGCTGATATATTAACAAAATCTCTTCCTAATAAGAAGCTTGTCTATTTGAGAGACAAGCTTAGTCTGGTTGATATATCTTCCCTAGTTGAGAGGGAGAGATAGGCACATTGGGTAAGCATCTGGCATTCGATACTCTTTGAGGATGAGGTAGGGCACCAAGATAAGAGTAGTCATAGAGGACCAATATTCTTTGAGGATTGGCTATCCAAGATAAGAATAGTCATGGAAGGACATACTCAGTGAACTCTCGAGTGGGGTATGTGCCTTGAGAGACATTGATGATGGTGTCTATAAATCATTGGTCTCGCCAGCATTGTGCTCTGATCTTGTGGAGAGATAGAGCTGTTAGTCAAGACCTTGCTCTGTGACAATGCTGGTTGATATGATGCTAAACAGATGGGTTGCTAGTCCAACTCTTCGTATGTGATCTCTTCAGATTGAGAATGTCCATGTACCATTTATGAATACCTCTGTAGTTAAGAACGAGCATTGAAAAATGTGTAACTAGGTTCGGTCTTCATAAATATGAAACGTACTTTTGATTCTTGTATTTTGTAAAATGAAAGAAAAAATATTATTGTTGTTTTTGGAACATGGGTTTCATGCTCAAGGTCTTTTATTTTAGAGGTCAAGCACCCATTGAGTGCTTCTAGGGTGTGTCCTAGGTCAAGAAGTCAAAAGAGTCGTTGTCATATGTTGAAGACCCCATCGGGCACATTGTAACTTGTAAAAAGAATTATTTTTGTATTTAAAAGTGTCAAAATACCCTCCAAGGCCAAGTCAACCTGGTAGCTCAGAAGTTAGCCTATTTTGAGGAGCCACATCCCACCTTAGAAGCCTATATAAAGAAGAGAACTTAACTTCCTTTGGAGATACATTCACTTCTCATCATTTAAGCAAAAAAGAAGCACAAGAAGGCTAAAGAAGAATGAAGGTTTTTGGGCTACTTCTCTCTCATGTGCGAAGAAGGAAGGCTAGGGTTTACTGCTTCAAGGTCAAAATTCTCAAGTTGTAGGAAGAGGATCAGAGTTGCTGGAAGAGGAGTCTAATAGGTCACCTACCAGCCCTAGACAAGGAAGCAAGCCAAACGAAGTTGCTGGAAGGCTAAATTTCGCTCACACGTGTGGATGCAGTAGAAGTTTTAGCGATTGTAAATTTCAGACCGGCTGTAGAGGCCGAAATTTTGAAGCTGGGGTTCGAAATTGTGCTGCTAGAAGAGATTTGACTGGGTTTGACTTGGACAAAGGAAGCACATCATTAAGGAGGTCGGACTTGGTCTTGGAAGGGTATTGGTCTTGGCATAGAGGTCTTGGAATCCGTCAATTGACGAATCTATAAAAAGCGAAGAGATTTACGAGTTTTCCTGTCAATTGGATAGGTTTTGGCCCTGACTTGCAGCCTATATTTTGTGTTCTTGTTCTTCTTGTTTTGGTAGTTGTTTGATGATAAGAACAAACATAATAATATGAAGAGGAAGCTAATAGGTAAGAAAAGTTAAAAGGCATCACAAGCAATTATCAAGAAAATTAAAATCATCCTAACTACTGCCCTATAGATTTCTTAACACCACCTTCTTCAAAGAGTTTGCGGATTTTAGACCCTCATTCGTGGTTAACATAGGTGACCTTGCAGTTCTCTTACGAACAATCCCTTGTAGGAATAGAGGCATCTAGGTGGTTCGAACCCCACAGGAGGTATCGTTAATAAGGCCATAACCTCCTTCTTTTGGGCTTCTTTCTACTAGCTACGTTTGTGACTAGGTCCAAAATAATTGCGGAGAAAGATAAATGTAGATTAGGCATATAATTAAAAATAACCGAGAGCTTACATTTCACATAGGACTAGGTTCGACACTTTCATATAGAGAGAAATTGCATATTGCAATAGTTGTTCATCTGCTTACTTGGTAGGCTAATTTATATTTTGCAAGTAATCAATCTCAAAAGACAATGGTCTCTAACTTAAAACCTTAATAAATCTAATCAAGTGGTGCTTAATAATCATGCTTGCCTAATAATCTCAACCAAGTTGCTAGGCCATTCAGTTGTGTCTCCTTTACTTGTTGGTTTCTAGCAAGTTGTTCATCTCTTTATCCATAGAGAGCACCACCCTTAGTCTGCAATTAGGAGACATCTTCAACAGAGAGGGCAGGGATCAGAGTGACAGCCCTTGCCCTGAGCATTGTCACATTCTGGTGTACAATTTGGGCAACAACAAATCCCTTAGAAGATGATCATACCCCGCACTTGTTCCGCACTTGTTGATCGTGTTCATCGTGACTCTTTGCATGGGACCCTTCCAAATTGATAGTCCTCGTCAAGATGCTTCTGTTGATATGTGGAGTGTTTTGATGATGACAACGCATGGATCATTTATAGTGGAGCATCAAGACATATGATGAGAGAAAGTAGACAACTTCATACTCTAACAAGGGAACCATCATAACATGCAGTGGAGCTAGGAGACAACAACAATTATGCAGTCAAGGGCCTTGGATGTACATCATTGAAGTTGGAAAGTGGAGCAGAGCTACACCTCAACAACATACTCTATGTCGCAGGTTTGAAAAAGAATTTACTTTCCATTTCTTGTTTAGAAGTTAAAAGAGATAGGGTTTCCTTTGTAGATCGTAAAATTTTGGTTTGGGGAAAGGATTCAAGTATTGAAAAGGCAAAAGTTATTGGAGTTCGTGAAGGAAGGCTATATAAAGTATAACACCATCTCCTCAAGCCCTAGTTCACATGGAGATCAATCCTATCGAACTATGGCATAGAAGATATGGGCATATTAAACTACAAGATAATACCCTTAGTCAAATGGTAAAGGGCATCCCCAACATCAAGGAAGATCATGAAGGAGCATGTAAGGGATGTGCTTTGGGAAAGAATACAAGGAAAACTTTTACAAGTAGTGATACAAGGTCTAAAGAGATATTAGATCTCATTCATTCCGATGTGTGTGGGACAATGTCTAACAAATCTCTTGGAGGGAGGCCATCTTTATTATGTGATGTTCGTTGATGATCATTCTAAAAAGACATGGCTCTATCTTCTCAAAACAAAGGACTAAGTATTTGAAAAGTTTTAAGGAATTTAGATCCGAAGTGGAGACCTTAATCGAAAGAAAGATAAAGATGTTGAGATCCAACAATGGAGGGGAATACACTTCAAAAGAATTAATTGCATATTGTAAAGAAGCAGGTATTAAGAGGGAGCTCATTGTTCCCTACAACCCCAACTAGAATGGAGTTGCAGAAAGGAAAAATATAACAATTGAAGAATGCATACAAACTAGATATTTGATCAAGATCTACCAAAGTTTCTATGTGGAGAAACAACAATGACAATAGTTTATATACAAAATAGAAGTCCTCATAGAATGCTTGATAATATGACATCGAAAGAAGCATTCACAGGAAAGAAGCCACGTGTAGACCATTTTCGAATCTTTGGGTGTCCTGCATGCATCCATGTTCCAAAAGACAAGTGAGAGAAATTGGATTCTACAAGCATAATAGGGATCTTCGTTGGTTACAATCTTTCTTCAAAGGCTTATAGAATCTACATCAAGGAAGGAAGATAACTTGAAGTTAGCAGGGATGTTATATTTGATGAAAATCATGCCTACAAAAGACCCAAGGATATACCAATTGAATCCAATGATGAAGATGTACCATTGTTTGAAGAAGAAGAGCATCATGACAAGGCAACTACAAACCAAGAAGAAGAAGAAGGACCAAGTGAGTTATTCAACCTATAATCATTCCCGAAATGAAAAGGAGGCCAAATTAGTTAAAAGCTGCACTTGAAGTTGCCGAAAGACATGGAGCTACTAAAGGAACTTTTAGAGAATGCAAAAGGCCAAAGAGATATTCGGGTTATGCAACATACATGACAAAATTGATAGAAGTTGAACTAACTACATTTGAAGAAGTTGCTCATGAAGAGGAATGGAAGAAAGCGATGCAAGAAGAATATCACTCCATCATGAAGAACGAAGTCCGTGAAATCGTTCCTAGAACAATTGAAAAATTGGTTGTCACCTCAAAATGGATTTACAAAATCAAACATGCTGTTGATGGAAGCATAGACATAGACAAATACAAAGCTAGATTCATTGCAAGGGGTTTCTGAAAAAAGGAAGGTATAGACTCTGAAGAAACCTTTGCTCCTACTGCTAGGTATACTACTATAAGATGTTTGGTTTTGCTAGCTACTACTATGGGATGGAATATCCATCATATGTATGTCAAAACAACATTTCTAAATGGAACCATTGATGAAGAAGTATACACTGAATAACTAGATAAGATAAGATAATTTTATTAATGTCCAACGAATGACCACAAAGTAGGTCAAAGGGACTGTCGGTTACATAAGGGGTCGTGCCCAGTAGGAGAACCAAACGGTCTCCTCAGAAAGACAAATACTGAAAGAAAGATAGGAAAAAAAACGAGGCGGGTCGGGAAGAGCGTATGGAGCTCCGATCCCGACCACGCCGACTGATCTCTAGACTGCGTCGCAGGATCACTGGTGAAGAAGACCCTGGGGACGCGAATGTGGGAGTCCGATTCTCCTAACATCTGAGGTCGAGAGAGGAGAACTGTGGGTAGTTCAGTAAGGTTTGCTGGTTTGAAACGGTGGGCGCTGGTTGCCTCTCATTGTGTTGTCTCCTGATCTAACGATCTTGGGCCGCCTCTCGGGGAGATGCCTGGCGCGGTTCTGCTGCTGGGCCCTTGTAGGCAAGGGGTTTCTCCTCTTAACTGAACGAGGGTTTGTCGATATGTGTGAGCCAGCGTGATCGGTATTCTCACTGGTTCACATGTTTGTAGACTCAAGAAAGCCCTATATGGCTTGAGGCAAGCTCCTAGGGCATGGTATGGAAGGACAGATGCATATCTCTTAAGAATTGGGTTTGTCAAAAGTTCTACGGATGCAAACCTCTACATCAAGGTGGTGAAAAAAGAACTAGGCATTATACTAGAATGCTTAAAAATGTTGGCATCTGAATTCGAAATGAAAGATCTAGGACTCATGCACTATTACTTAGGCATGGAAATCTAGCAGAAACCTGGTGAGATATATCTGGGTCAATCTAGGGTTTGTCGATATGTGTGAGCCAGCGTGATCGGTATTCTCACTGGTTCACATGCTTGTAGACTCAAGAAAGCCCTATATGACTTGAGGCAAGCTCCTAGGGCATGGTATGGAAGGACGGATGCATATCTCTTAAGAATTGGGTTCGTCAAAAGTTCTACGGATGCAAACCTCTACATCAAGGTGGTGAAAAAAGAACTAGGCATTATACTAGAATGCTTAAAAATGTTGGCATCTGAATTCGAAATGAAAGATCTAGGACTCATGCACTATTACTTAGGCATGGAAATCTAGCAGAAACCTGGTGAGATATATCTGGGTCAAGGTAAATACATAATCAAGATGTTGCAGAAATTCGGTATGATGGATTCTAAGTCTATGACTACTCCCATGATCACTAATCTCAAGATGTTGAGAAGCTCTGATTCTAGTCTCGTTGATTCTATTAGCTATCGTAAATTGGTGGGTTCTTTGATGTACTTGATAAATACTGTTTGCACTCTGCGATTTCCCTAGGCTGAAAAAGAAATTCCAGAGGTAACCACAAACCACTTTAGGCCAGAATCTAGCCTTTCCAGCCTGGAGAGGGCTTTCTCACTTAGGTTACTCAACAAATATGATATTAGGCTAGGTAATAAGCTCAACAAGGTTTGATTTCTTAAAGGTCCGTTGATGAAAAAAGAGGCAGGTCCATTGGGCATGGAGTCATGTCAAATCAGTTTTTTGTCCATTGATATGATGGAAAATGAGAGGGTTTCTCCACAGGGGCAAGGTAGGCAGCATTGGTGGTGGATTTTTAGGTCAAATTGCTATAGAGGGTGAGTGTAGAAGAGGTGAAAGACAACATATTATAGCATCAAAACATGATGAATTCTAAAATACTGCTTTAAGCTAAAAAACATTGATAACTTGGCAAACTAAAACAAAGCATCATTAAAGATGAATTCTGAATCAAACATCTGGTTTTTTCCAAGCAAGAAGATACACATTAAAGGGATGTAAACACACGAGATAACTTACAAGATCAAAGGAGCACAAACCACCAAAATTCTGACACAGGAATCCCTGCAAATCACCTTCTATTTCATTCATTCACTGACAAAGCTTTCAAAAATACAGTGTACAAAAGTCTTTTTCTCTAATCTCAACCAATAGAAGGGGTGTCTTTCTTGGCCTTTTGACTATTTGAAGATTGTGCTGCCCATCCTGAAGAAACCAAAAATTCCTGCCATGTCTGCTCCTTCTTTTCAAGCTCCTTCATTACCAACAATATAGTTAATGAAAAATGAAACAAACTGGCTTCAACTTGACTTTATTTTGTTTGAACTCGGTCAACCATCTTACATAGACTCCTAAACAGATAATAAGGAAGATTCAAAGATTTCTTGCTAGTAAAATGCATTAAGAGCTTAATGTGATAGTGATACACCTTACTGAACCTCCCTTCATATGTGAAGTACCTTTGAATCAACTCCAACAATTTACTATGGTGATCTTGCAAATAACTCCTTGGGACATCTAAACCATACCTTTTCTGGTGTTTTGGCTTGAGAAAGTCCTTGAAATCAACCAAATCAAAATCCATTCCTTTGAACCATTCACTTAAAGGTATCTCAGTGGCCTCAACTATTGATTGGGCTGAGACTGGAAAAGTTAGACTTCCCACCTTTGCTTGCACACCATCAAAACCCCTAGCAAATTCCTTTGTCAACTGCAAATGATACCCTTGAATTTTCTCACAAAATCTCATACACCCTACTTGTTCAAAATCCATTTTGATGGTTGGATCTGCATTGATGGCTATGATATCCTATGGTTCAAAGCATACAATGGCTCCCCCTTTGTGTTTTTTGTCTTCTAGAGTTGACATAGTTTTCTCTTTTGCAACAATGAATAGCTTTAAGATTATGAACAATTTGTTTGTGGAACAATGGAGGTGTTGTGGTATTTGAAATCTCCTGACAATGATTTAAGATACAATCCAACAACTACACCAAAACCTACAATTGCAGATTTCCTTAGGCAAACCTTATAATACTTGGAATTTCATAATTGTTGGCAAGAAATTAAACTAGGGATAGTCATAGCGCACAAGCCAGAAACACAACGCTAAAGAAATTTGACCTTTTTAAAACACTTTGAGCATAAAATTTGAGGGAAACAACTTTGTTACAGTCTAAAGACCAAGGCACCTATTGCATGCAAGGGCTCACACAACGAAGAGGCAAGTTGATAGCTAGAAAAGAGGAATATGATCCACTGTGTGGAATCGCCGTGAGTTAGGATAAAAATGCAGCGGAAAGGAAGAAAAACATAGCGAATTACAATCTCAGAGTTCTTTCAAGGCTAAAGGATAAAGATAGAACTATATTTGCACCTGTGAGGGAAATTTGACGTCGACATGTGAGAATTTGAAACGAGCAACCAGAGCTTTCTGATGCAGGTGATGAAGAGCTGAGTGATAAGGGATGAAGAGGCAAGTTCAAATGATCACATGGAATGGGTTGGAGCAGGAGTGAAAGCGTTGGTTGTGATTTAGAAGGAAAATCATGAATGCAGAATGATTTTCTGAAAACGCAGCACATTGGAAAAAGGATGGACTGTCCTTTTGACTGTTATTCCCTGCTGAGATCATAAGTTGTCCTTTTGAAATGACATCCAAACTGATACCAAAGAGCCTCTAAATCTATGTCAAGCTAAGTTGCATGAAGTGCCAAAATGTTTAGGAGTTTCCGAAACAGGCACGTTTAGAAACGTCATATCCCAAAAATGGAAACGCCAACTGAAATGTTGGTTGAAACATCAGATATGTTTATATATATAAAAAGAAATTTATAAATAAGTGAATAACACATTATCGTGCAAGAAAAAGGGAATAAGACCCATAGATGACAATTTAGAAGGAAAACCAAGTCTAGATTAACTCTTATAGATAATTACATAATGGTCGAGTTTCGGTCAAGTTTCGGTCGAGTTTTGGAGTGTCAGGTATGAGTATGTTCCGAAACGTTAGCTTCTTTGAAGTTTCGTGCAACATAGTCAAGATTATTTCATGATTTATTTTGATGTAGACATTACCTCTAGACTTAAGTGACCTACGAACAATGACTTATAATGGGACCAACCAACTCACAATGACCAAGGATTTGTAAAACATGATTCTTGTACCTTTTCCCAAGCGACCAAAGGCTTTCCATGATTGCCCTTTGTAAGGAAAAACATGACTTTAGACATTGGACTCTTAACAAAATAAACACCTTTACATGATACCCAATCTAAACCTAGACCTCTTTGAACAATAATAGTTAGGTGATCATGACTAATATTTACAAATTTGACCTTAGGTACATAGAAAGACTAACATGACCAAGATCCCTAGACATAGGACACTAACATAGGCTCTAATGGGATGGCATCCTCCCTGTGAGGTGCCAAGAACACCGTAGACTAGTAGTCTTATCCATTGAGCGCTTTATTGACTCTTATTACATGTGGTAGCACCTCATTAGAAACTCATGGCCTTCACTTCGGGCTTCAATTTCTAATGGCAGCCACCCACACTTGTAGTACTAAAAATAAAAATGGTATGTACAATGATGTGTTTAAACCAGCTGAAATAAGGTGAAATAGTGTTTGATTAGCCTCCCATTAACAGGCCCTCTAGCAAGCAGCTCCTCGGTTAGGTCTTTCAGTAGATAGGCATTGTTTCCATGAAAAGTTGCAATTTTAATGGGTCCCTTCCATAAATTTTCAATTTTTCCATGCTTCCCCTTTTCTTTATTCCTGGCATCCCATCTCGACACAGGGTCATCAATCTTGAAATCATAAGCTTTTATCCTTTTATCATGAATCCTCTTAATCTCGTCTTGAATCAGTTGAGTGTTATTGTAGACCTCCTCTCTAGTCTGTTGCAACTGTATCATCTGATTATTCCTCCTCTGCGTATCATTCGGTTACACCTCCGCTTCCTGCAATAATTTCATTAATAGAAATCCTAGGGAAGTAGGAAAAACAACATGAACTCCATAAACCAATTGGAAAGCTGACATCCCAATTGATTTCTTGGTATTTACCCTATCTGCCCATAGTGCATTGATCGATTTCTTATGCCAAGTCTTTTTATTTTCCTACAACAATTTCTTTATGATGTTGACTAAACTCTTGTTAGAGGACTCTGCTAGACCATTGCCTTGTGGGTAATAGGCAGTAGAGTGACCAAGCACTATGTTATATTTATTGCAGAAGTCAATCATTCTTTTAGACTTAAATGCAACATCGTTATCAATAATAATCTTATGAGGACAACCAAATCTTGAGAAAATGTTACCTTCTAGGAATTGAATAATCATTGAATCTGTGGCCTGCCTAGTCGAAATTGCTTCAATCCATTTAGTGAAGTAATCCGTCACTGTCAATATCCATTTATGCTGAGCTGATGAAACTAGATGAATCTCCCCGATGAAGTCTAATCCCACTGCTGAAAATGCACCTCCACTGAAATAGGTTTCAGAGGAAAGGTAAAAGTTTCTTCTTCCCTTCAAATATTTGACACTCATGACAGCTAGAGACCCTTTTGTGCACATAAACAAACAATGTAGGCCAGTAAAAGCCAACTCTCAAGATTTTATTCGCTGTGGTTTTCTAGAAAAGATGTCCCTCCACAGTCACCTTTATGAAACTCCTCCATGATTCTATTTGCCTCATCTTCTAACAAACAATTCAGCAATATTCCTCCTACATCTTTCCAATATAAAGGCTTTTATATAATGCAGAATTTAACAACTTTCAATCTAAGAAGCCTTGCTTTTGTCTTTGTCAAACCAGGTGGAGCTTGTAGATGCTGCAAAACAAAAATGATATCTGTGTACTAGGGGGAAGAAATGAACCTTTTTGATACCTGTTGAACCACTTCTTCATCATTGCCTTGAGCAGCAATGAAATTGATGTCCAATGCTTGCAAATTTGATTCAATCATCATTTTAGCTAGTCCCTGACCCTTTATAATTTTAGTGGGCTTAATTTCAATATCATACTCCAAAATAAATGTTATCCACTTACCTCTCCTTCCTTCTGGGTTATCGCGAGTGAGAATCTCCTTCACTACGGCATTAGGAATGAAACCAATTACATGAGAATGCAATATGTAAACCCTGAAATCCTTCAAAGCCTTTACCAATGCAAAAGCTTGCTTCTCCATTATGTTATATTTCAGAGGAACATCCCTTAATCCCCTACTAAAAAATGCTATAGGCTACTCACAACCTTCCTGGTTTTTCTGCATCAATACTACTGCAATAGTGTGCTCCAAGGAAAAGTAGAAAATAATGAAATCTTTCGTGTAGTCAAGACTAGCCAAAACAGGAGTATGAGTTAAGGCTGACTTTACCTCATTGAATGACTTCTTTGCTTCACAAGTCCACTTGATATCAATGTCTTTCCTCAACATATTTGTTTTAAATACAATATTCAAATGCTGGAAATGATCTTCATCAAACTTAGAATACACAATAATGTCATCAAGATAAATAATGATAAACCTGTCTTTCTCATCAACCAAAAAAATGTCCATCGCCCCTAGAAGGTTGCCCCTGCATTCATTAGTCCAAAAGGCATCTTTATATACATAAATGTCCTCCATGGTGTGGTGAACATTGTTTTATCCTGATCCTCCGGACGTACCAAAATCTGATTGTACCCGGAGAAGTCATCAACCAATGTAATTCTGCTAGAACCATCTTCCCGCTGCAATATGTGATCCATCTTTGGCAAGGGGTAATTGTCTTTGAGAGAGACCTTATTAAGGTTCCGAAAGTCAACACAGTGTTATCTCTCTAGTCCCTTTCCTCACTGGAACTAAATTTGACAACCACTTAGAAAACCACAAAGGGACAATAATCTCTGCATCAAAAAGTTTTCTTACCTCTTTCTCAATTAAGTGCGGCAAAACAGGGTTAGTCCTTCTTAACTTTTGCTTAAATGGTTTTTGTCCTTCCTTGATAGGAATGGTGCTGGATGATGCTCGTATCATAGGCCTTCAAGTCTTCATACCCCCATGCAAAGACATCCGAATATTCCCTCATTAGATCAAATTATTTCTGCTTCTCTTCCGGAGCTGAAGACTTAGAAAGTTTAACAATTTTTGGTTTATCTTTAGTCCCTATATTACAGTCTTCCACCTCAGTCTCTGTAGGTAGTATTTGGGTTTATGAGTCACATCATTGAAATTAAACAATTCCTCCAAAGGAACTAAGCCTCCCAAGATCACATTATCTTTCAACTACAAAACTTCAAGGTCTACCTCATGCTTGTCAAGACTCTCCCTAGTCTGATTTATGCCAATTTCCTCTTCACCATTATCAAAACTATTTCCATTATCAATATGCAGATTTGAAAATTCTCATTTTAATTGCAGAAAATTGTCTAGCTGTTTGTCATTATCAAAGAATTGCCAATATCTGATGTTTTCTGGTACAACTGGTCCGTGTTTTACCTCAATCTCCTACTTCTTGTCCGGATGAATAGGGAGCTTAAATGTACTTGCTGAGGTGGCTAACACATCAACAATTGCATTCTGATTTCTAGGAGTCACAGATAAATTGTATTATGGAAAACATTGCAGAAAATCTAAAACAACATTCCTATATGCCCTCATTCTAGGATGTTTGGTTGAATACTCACCTTTAATTTGCTTTATGATCAATTCTGTCTCTCCATGGACTGAAATCCTTTTGGCTCCGACCTTTTCAATAGTTGCAACCCCAAAATCAGTGCCTCGTATTCAGCAACATTGTGGGTACATTTGAAGGCAAGTTTGTGAGAATAGGTCTTGGACTTGCTTAATTTTAGGCTCATAATCCACACACCAGCTATAGCCCCTTCCTTGCTGACCGCTCCATCAAAATCCATATTCCACATACCTTCTTAATCATCATCATTTTCTGTTTTAGCCTCAAACATTACATCTTCTTTCTTTTCTGATTTGCTATCCCTGTTTTGAACTTCTTCTTCCAGACATATATCATTGTATAGAATGAATGAATCCATATTTGAATGCATAGAATAAACAAGATAATTTACTCATTTGTCTTGACTGCTTACCATGTATTTCATGAAGTTTCCCTATACAACTTCCTTGGCTGTCGGAACACCAGGATAATGGCATATGACATGTCCAACTACAGAGAACCCTTTAATTTTGCACCCCAAAATCTCGATAATAGCATACCATATTTCGGCGGGATGTCAGCAACAACCACATCCATAACCACACTCTTGGCTGGACTTTGTGTGAGAGTGACACACAAATCTTTGATCAAACCAAGACATTTTACCTTGGTTGAGTCAAAAGAAAACAGGTCCCTGTATGGTCTGGTTATATCCAAGGCAAGCTTGTCCATGATCACTTTAGGCATTAAGTTGTGTGAATCACCCGAATCTAACATGGCATTATGCAATATCAAATCATGAACATTAAGGCTGACATGAAATGGTGGCACATTACCTTCTTGTGAACCTCCTTCACCATCTGGACCAAAAAGAAACTCTGGGTGATCATCATTTAGATTGACAATGTGTGACACTTCTACCTTGAATGCCTTTAAAATTTGACCTTTATATGCATCCTTCTTCATCAATTCAACTAATGGAACAAAAATTTTAATTTTTGATATCTCATTTTCAAGACTAAAAGATAATGAACTTCTTTCTACCTCCTTAACAGTTACATCTTGCCTTTGATAAATTTCTTAGGGATTATCAAACTTTGTTTGACTAGTAGAAGGTATATCAGCCTAGACCTTTTTAGGAGAATTTATTGGGACTTCCCTATTCTTCAAATTATATTGGCTGTGGACATCCATAATAGCATTCTGATAACCTTTTTTGTAGTCTTCTGATTTTGCAGTCATGCCATCCTTTTGTGATTGTAAGAAGAACTCCTATTCCTCCTTTGTCGAGAAAATATTATCTATTTCTCCCTCACCAAAGAGATTAATTTGATCCTATTCTTGTTCTTCTGTTGCTTCTTGTTCTTCTTCTGCATAATTCTGCTAAAATGGAGGTCTGGTCTGTTGTTGGTTTGCTAGATTTCTGCGGTCCCTCTGCTTGATTTGAATCTGATCCCTTCTTAAATTTTGATTTCTGATTTGAGGACCTCCCTGTGGTTCTCTTGCAGCAGCTTTGTCTGACAGAGTCATTTTCTCCATCATCTTCTCCATAGTTTTTACCAAAGTATCCAACTTAATGTCCGATGATGTTGAAGTTTCCTCCTTGATAGTTACCCTCTTTTCAGTCTTCAATTTGGCTTTCTTGGCTAGTAGTTTGGCTTCTACATTGACTGCAATTTTCTGCATGTCCTCTAGGGTTGTTGGGCTTCTTTCTCTTAGTTGGTAGGCTATGTCAGCATCAAATCCATCCGGATAGTGAAGCAAGGCCAAACCTGGTGGAGGCTTTATTTCTGCAGGGATAGAATTATAAACATTATTAAATCTGTTTGAATAATCTTGGACTGACTCTCTCGGAGCTCTCTTCAAGCTTTCATATTGTGCTAGAATCTGAAGAGGGTTCTTTTTGACCTCCCATTGAGAAAGGAAAAGTTGATGAAACTGTTGAAGATTTGCAATACTGTCTGCTGCCAAGCCTTTGTACCATTTACTTACTTCCCTTGCTATGCTTTCGGCAAAAAGCCTTAGCTTCACACCATCATCATCAACTTCTTCAAAGTCTGTAAAATCATTCTTTTTGTCTGTGTTGCTTTGTTGTAGTAGTTCCAGTGCCATCAAATTCAGGTATGTGATGCCCATAATTCTGTGGCATAACATTCAGTGGTGCTTGCAAAACCAATGGGGCATAATGAGCAACCATGATTGTTGTCTGAGTGGTGGATGTACTCGTTGTTGTGCTTGATGATGAGGGTGGTAGAGGTGGTGAAACTATGATTTGCTGAGTTGTTATAAAGGGAGGAGCATAGACAACAGTTGTAATAGGAGCAGAACAATGTGAAGGGATTAAAGGAAAATTAAATGAGGGAACATATGATGTCGTAACAGTCTGCTGAAATGTGGATGATTTTTCAGCAGCCTTGTGCAACTGATTGACCAAGTCCTCAAGTTTATGAAACTGCTGTAAAATGTCTTTATCAGACTTTGAAATGCCAAGTTTCTGTGCAGAGACATATGGTATTAGCTTAGACTCATCAATGTTCGTCTTAGAAATAAAGGTTTCAGATTTGGATCTAAAAAGGATATGCTCAAATGGAAAATCAAATTCAATGTCCTCAACTGTTACAATGCTTTCAGGAAGGGTATGAGATCTTTGTAAAGGACTATTACTCGCTTGACCTTCTTCAAACTTCTTCTTTCTAACAAGTTTCTTAGGATCTCTCACAACTTCAGATCAGGATCTGGATGTGATCTTGTATGGATCTTTCTAAAAGCTAGATTTCCAAGAAAACTTATCACAGCTACGCTTAAACATAATTTTTAGGTGAAAATTTCAGCCTAATGATTCCTAAGTCACTATCACCCACAGGAACTAGGTTTAAGCTTTTCAAATCAAGGTTTTACCAGGGACAAGTTAGCTTTCGAGTCCCCAATATGGTCGCCAAAATGTTAGCTCTGTGATTTCCCTAGGCTGAAAAAATAATTCCAGAGGTAACCACAAACCACTTTAGTCCAGAATCTAGCCTTTCTAGCATGGAGAGGGCTCTCTCACTTAGGTTACTCAACAAATATGATATTAGGCTAGGTAATAAGCTCAACAAGGTTTGATTTCTTAAAGGTCTGTTGATGAGAAAAGAGGCATGTCCACTGGGCATGGAGTCATGTCAAATCAGTTTTTTATCCAGTGATATGATGGAAAAAGAGAAGGTTTCTCCACAGGGGCAAAGCAGGTAGCTTTGGTGTTTGTGTTTTAGGTCAAATTGTTGTAGAGGTGAAAGACAACATATTAGAGCATCAAACCATGGATGAATTCTAAAATGCTGCTTTAAGCTGAAAAACATTGATAACTTGGCGAACTAAAATAGAGCATCATTAAAGATGAATTCTGAATCAAACATCTGGTTTTTTCCAAGCAAGAAGATACACATTAAAGGGATGTAAACACACAAGATAACTTACAAGATCAAAGGAGCACAAACCACCAAAATTTTAACACAAGAATCCATGCAAATCACCTTCTATTTCATTCATTCATTGGCAAAGCTTTCAAAAGACAATGCACAAAAGTCTTTTTCTCTAATCTCAACCAACATAACCACTTACAATGTTTTTGATCTCTTTATACATCATGAAGGATTCGATCTCCTACCCTAGGTGGTCAAAATCATTGACCAAAAACAAACTTTTAACTAGATACATAAAAAATCTAGTGCATATACTGAAAAATAGGAAAATGTTTCCTTACAACCAATCCAAGCCTAAAACATCACTAACTTGGAATATTGACAAATAAACATTAAACACAGCTCCTAAGATAATTTTACACCTATCTACATGATCTAAACCACTTCTAGAAGTCGAAAATTCAAAATTTGAAATGAGAAGTGCTGACTGTCTAGACTCGCAGCGCATTAGGCAGTTTCGCAGCAAAATGAAGTAGCTTCCATGCTCTGTACGGTTGCGGGCCCCTTTATTAAAAATGAAGCAAACGAGTATGCTTCAAATTCCTCTGTGATGGTATTGAACCTCGTAAGTAAGTTTCAAAAATGCCTGCAGACCTCCCTTTGACCTGTTCTTCACTTTTGCAGCAATACTGTTTGCTTTCGGAGCACCTTCAAAAATTGAACATATAATGACTCCTTTCTTAATATAAAAGTGTTGGAAAAATCAATTTGGATGCTGGAACCTTCATTTTACTCCCCTCATGACAACAAAAACTTCTAACTTCACTATTCCATCATTATCAAAACTTATATAAAAAGCACAGCAAGCCCCTTGCTACGTTTTTGCAAATTTCATCAAAATTTACATTTTCTGATCTTTTGAGCCAAAAAACAAAGTTTCAAGGTTGAGTTGAGCTTTCTTATTGAAGATTCACCTTTTCACTGGCCTCTGCAAGTATATCTAACTTGTCTCGTTTCCTCTTCCTTCCAGATTCCTTGATTTCAATGAGTTTCTTCTTTACCAATCCGTGTCTTCATTTTAGGACCAAGTTTTGTACATATAAAATTGTCACTTGCCTATGCAGAGGCAAGGTCCACTTCAATTTGCATTTAGACCTGTCAAGGACTAGTTCAACAACCTGTACTTGTTTAAACAAAGTCAACTTATCCCTATGATCCTTCTCTGCAAGTTGATCTACTTGGTATTGTATTCCTTCAAACTGTTGCAATAGCTTCTCGAATTCTTTTCGTTCATGAAAAACCATATGCTGAACAATCTCCTTTACTTGCATTTGCACCTTGGCAACAAACCTAGTTCTAAGTCTCCTTGAATGCCCAACTGGGTTCTCCAGCTCTTCGACATCAATGACCATTTTTCCTTTGCCTTTGGCAACATGTGCCAATGTTTCCTTTGAGGGCTCTCCTTCACTACGCTGAATAGTTTCTTGTGATATTTTATGTCAAAGTTCCCTGTTCTCCTGCTGGAAGTATGCTATTGTCAAATGGGCCTTGTCCAACTGATCTTGTAACTCTCCAATTTTCCGGTCCCTTTCATCAATTTCCATTTCATTCTGTGTGTTCTCTGATTCCATAACTTAAATAGGTGAAGATGGAGGATTTGTAGGCAATATCTTAGTTGCAGCTCTTATTCTTGGTACCCTTGCCCCCTTTTCTACCTCAAGGGAGAAATGTAGTTTCTTAGCACTTTTCTTATTAATTGATTTGTTTTTAGTCAAAGGCTTTTTCACTGAGCTTCTTGCTACAGGTGAAGCTTCTTTAAGCACAACTGAAGGGGTATCTTTCTCAGTCTTTTGACTGTTTAAAGATTGTGTTGCCCTTCCTGAAGAAACCAAAACCTCCTGCCAGGTCTGCTCCATTACCAACAACTTATTTAATTAAAAATGAAACAAACTAGCTCCAACATGACTTCCTTTTGTTTGAAGTCGATCAACCATTTTACATAGACTCTAAATAGATAATAGGGAAGATTCAAAGATTTCTTCTAGTAAAATGCATTAAGAACCTAATGTGATAGTGATACACCTTACTAAACCTCCCTTCACATGTGAAGTACCTTTGAATCACCTCCAACAGTTTACTATGGTGATCTTGCAAATAAATCCTTGGGACAGTTGAACCATACCATTTTTGGTGTTTTGGCTTGAGAAAGTCCTTGAAATCAACCAAATCAAAATCCATTCCTTTGAACCATTCCTCTCCACTTAAAGGTATCTCAGTGACCTCAACTATTGATTGAGTTGAGACTGGAAAAGTTAGACTTCCCACCTTTGCTTGCACAACATCAAAACCCCTAGCAAATTCCTTTGTCAACTGCAAATCATACCCTTGAATTTTCTCACAGAATCTCATACACCCTACTTGTTCAAAAGCCATTTTGACAGTTGGATCTTCATTGATGGCTGTGCTATCCTATGGTTCAAAATGTACAATGGCTCCCCCTTTGTGTTTTTTGTCTTCTGGAGTTGACATATTTTCTCTTTTGCAACAATGAATAGCTTAAGGTTATGAACAACTTGTTTGTGCAACAATGGAAGTGTTATGGTATTTGAAATCTCCTGACAATGATTTAAGATTGTTAAAACTGGCAACTAGGGCCAAACTCCATGTGGATCATCTTATTCACGGCAACTGATATTTTTCTTGGACTCCTCTCATCGAGAGGTGTAGGATTGATCTAAAGATCATCCGATTCCGATAAGTATTCATGGAGATATGAATTTATTTGTGTTATGGGACAATTCGTCAAGGTCGGCCAACAACCAAATAACCCCCACTTGTGCTCAACGTTTTAGTATAAAAGGAGGTGGTTTGATAGCCATTTAGACATACTCTTCTTGTGATCTCTTCCTCTCCACTTGTCTTTGGGTTTTGGTGGGAGGAGAGATCCTAAGAGAAAATGCTGCTCTAATGAAGAGATGCCCTGGTCTCTCTATGATACCCTAAACACAGTCATGGAGATGATGCTCTAAATGCAGTCATGGAAATGGAGGCAGAATGCCCTAGCCGCAACAAGAAGAGGAATTGAAGACATCGTGGTAAGGTCACTTTAGGACAACGTGGAGAGCCTAAATTAGAGGCCGAGTTGCTGTGGGAATGCAGATTAGTTTGAGGGTTGTTTGAGGGTGCAAACGGGCCCAAGAACAAGGCTGTCTCATGGATCAAAGAGCTGGAGGTTAGGCTGAGTTGAGGAGGCCCCTCGCAGGCCTAGTTGAGGAGGCTCCTCGTAGGCCTATCTTGAAGGCATTTCAAGAACACTGAGATGCTGGAGTAAAGGCAGCTAGGGCACCTCTGTTGAGCTGCAGAAGAGAGGCTACTACATGGGAAAAGAGGCTGTGTGGAGCCTTTTAGGAGCTGTGTAGGGCTGTTGCTTCAGCTAGGAGGTCGAGTATCTTCAAGAGCCTAATCAAGTTTGTCTGGACAACAACTGAGGTAAGGAGATTTGGTTTTGGGGTGAGCTGTAGATGACAGCTGAACTGTGATAGGTTGCAGGCCTAATCAACTTAGAGCAAGGGCAACGTGGATAGGTTTGGGGCAGATCTGTGCCCATAACAACAACATGGTTGAAGAGAAGTCTCCCTTGCCTCAGGCCATAGCACCATAGCTAGCCACCTTGGTGTTTTATGATGAATACTGTAAATAGACAACATTGTATATGACAACAGTATGCATAGTGCAACACACTGCACAGAGCAACATGATGTAAAGGTATGCATCATGATGATGTAAAGAGGTACAACATGATGCAACACAAGTAGGTGCAACAAGAAGATAAGGTACAACATGAAGATTGGGTGCAACAAGAAGATAAGGTACAACATGAAGATTGGGTGCAACACAATGAGTTGCCGCATGGTGATGGAGTCACCTTGGATCAGTGGAAGCAGTTTGCCTTGACCTAATCTCAGATCAACTACCTCATATGCCATCTTCCTAGAGATGATCTTTGCTCTTATTTAGATAAGTCAAAAGGTTGACTTTTGATGTATATGTACTATCTCTCTCTTTGCTGAACTATTGAAGAACATATAAGAAGAATTGATCAAGGGTTTCCCCACATTGGGG
>APFE031518629.1:69472-118457 GCA_000404065.3 Pinus taeda | reverse complement strand
CTCTTGTCTTGGCTTGTCTTCTGCAATTTATGTTTATGTTCTATCTGCATTTTACTATCATGCTAAATGTGATTGCTAATTTGGAATTGATATTGAGCTAATATGGAAAATTGAAGTAAATTTGCTATTAGCATAGAACATACCTAAAATTTGACATGGTATCAATGGTGAGGTGAAGACAAAGCCCAAGCAAGAGTGAAAGAGAAGTCACCGAAGACAGTTGGGAAAGGACAAAAGGCTTAATGGGTTCCTCATCCCTCTTCAAATTCACCAAGGGGGAAGTCAAAGCAGAGATTATTATCCGAGTGGTGCAGCGAAGCTTTTGATGGCCTACCTAAAGATCACTTCAATGGGAAGTCCAGATCTAAGGATGCAAGGAAAGGTAGATGCCTTGCTTGCAATAAGTTCGACCATTATGGGAAGGAGTGTCCAAATGGTAGGGACACATCACTTGATGATGATAACAATCATTCTAGGGACATCTTCAATGATCGGAGGAATGATAGGTAATGCAGGTCATCAAGGAAATGGCCGACTCTTCAAAGAAAGCAAGGAACTCCAGGTATGAAGAATCAAATGTTGTTTCTAATAAAGGAATATTATATTATATTGGCCCTCTCCACTACTTCTCCTCCAGACTCTTTGGGAATCTGGCTTATTGGTAGTAGTGCTTCAAGGCACTTCATCGGATAGAAGAAAGCTCTCTCTAATTTGATAGAGAAGGAAACAATCGTGGAGATTATACTTGGAGTCAATGCCACCTATCCCGGAAAGGGTGTAGGGAATGTTACCCCTCAAATTGAATAAGGGTAACACGATTCATTTACTAGAAGTTCATTATGGACCTGATCTCAAGAAGAACCTAGTGTTCATTTTGGCAATGGAAGTCAAAGGTTTCAAGGTGGCATTCATCGATGGAAAGGTACGTGTTTGAAAATGGAATTTTCAAAGATGCTTTTATTCTTGAGTTCAAGGTTGGCAATTTGTATCAAGTTGCAGGAAGTTCATTGGGGACCATGTCAGTTGACACATCTCTTCTATAGCACCGAAGGTCTTCTTATTATGGGACCCTACCCGATGTAAGTCAAATGGTGACAAGGATCCCTGAATTCAAGAAGAGCATGAAGGTACATGTCTGAGATGTACCGAAAGAAAATCTTTCAAGGGGACCATTCTCCTCATGTAGCAAGTCCATAGATTTGGAACAACACGAGGGGTTTGAGATTCATGATCAGGAATCTCATGTATGCAGGTGGAAGAAAGCCCTCTATGGCTTGAAGCAAAATGCCCCGGGCTTGATATGAGAGGATTGATAGCTGTCAGATGAGGCTGAGATTCACTAGGAGTGAAGCCGATCCAAACCATTGCTTGAAGGTTGTGGATGACAGATCTCTCATACTGGCAGCTTATGAGGATGACCTCTTCCTGACAGGTGCAGAGCTTCTCATTTGCAAAAGTAAGAGGGAGTTGGATTCTGGATTTGGAATGGTAAACTGCAAGCCCGTGACTACCTCGATGGAGCTTAACATTCAGAAGTTATGTGGTAGTGATGCCGAACCTAATTTGGGAAATGCCTCTGAGTTTCATAAACTCATACTAGCATTGATGTTCTTGGTGAACTCCTGTCCGGATATATGTTTTGTAGTTAGCATGTTGAGCTCATATATAGTTGAGCCTTACTGGATTGGTGACAAGAATCTTCTAAGATATCTTCAGGGCACAATCTCTCATGGATTGAGATACACTGTCGGAAATGTGAAGTTGCATGATTATTCGAAAGCTGACTGGGTAGGCAGTGTGGAGGATCACAAGAGCACTTCTGGGTGCTGGTTCTCTTTGGGTTGTACTACGATATCCTGGATGAGCAGGAAGTAGAAGTCGGTTACTTTGATCACCGTTGAGACCGAGTATATAGCTACGAGTATGACCTCGTGTGAAGCTGCCTGGTTGAGGAAGCTCTTCAGTGAGCTGTTTGGACACATGCTGGATACCACCGTGATCTTCTGTGACAACCAGAGGGGGATTCGATTGTTGAGGAATACCGTATTCTATGATCGCTCCAAGCATATAGACATCAGGTACCACTTTATCTAGGATATGGTACATTGATGAGCAAGAAGGCTCCATCGCATTGGGACTGATGTGCAGGTTGCCGACATTTTGTCGAAGCCCCTGGGAAAGGTCAAATTTGTGACTTTCCGAGAAGGACTAGGAGTCGTGGAGAGACTCTTTCCTAAGGGTCCTATATGATATGGACATTGAGCTCTGGGAGCTTCGAGGGGCTTAGGGGTACATCGTGGAGCGATGAGAAACCATAGGGTGAATGGTTCAGCCTCCCCCTAGTGGTTTGCTATGCGGGTAGGATGGGTGGTTCATCCTTCTCATGCTGAGACACAGTCATAGGGTGAATGGTTCAACCTTCCCCTAGTGATTTGTTGTGTACAGGGTGAGTGGTTCAACCTTCCTCGGGGATACCCCCAGCAACATGTAGGCAGGATGAGTGGTTCATCCCTCTCCTGCTGAGACATCCTACCCATGCAGTCTGGGACTCATGGGAAGTACCTCTCGTTTGGCCAATGAGTAGGGAAATGAGAATAGGGACCATAGTAGTATTGATGGACACATCATGTTACTACTGTACTCCATATGCTAGCATGATATTGATCTGGGATCAATGAAATTGACTTCGGGTCAGTATGAGTGGTTTGAGACACTCTCTTTTGGAACTGACTTCGGGTCAATAAGAGTGATATAACTCTATTTTAGAACTAATTTTGGATCAGTAAGAGTGGTATGATACACTCTCTTTGGAAATGATTTTGGATCAGTAAGAGTGGCGTACTACTCTCTTCATATGGGACTGACATCGGGTCAGTAGAGAATGGTATGAGACATTCTCGATCAATTCTTCTTCTTCATGGTTCAGTAGAGCAGAGCAGAGCAAAGCAGTGCAGGGCACTGATGGCAGAGATAGTACAATATGGCACATGGATTAGCAGATGGAGTTCTCCCTAGTTGAGAGGCAGTGTTAAAATTGGCATCTAGGGCGAAACTCCATGTGGGTCATTTTATTTATGGTAGTTGATATTTTTCTTGGATTCTTCTCATCGAGAGGTGTAGGATTGATCTAAAGATCATCTGATTCCGATAAGTATTCATGGAGATATGAATTTATTTGTGTTATGGGACAATTCGTCAAGGTCGGCCAGCAACCAAATAACCCCCACTTGTGCTCAACGTTTTAGTATAAAAGGAGGTGGCTTGATAGCCATTTAGACACACTCTTCTTGTGATCTCTTCCTCTCCACTTGTCTTTCGGTTTTGGTGGGAGGAGATGTCCTAAGAGAAAATGTTGCTCTAATGAAGAGATGCCCTAGTCTCTCTATGATGCCATAAACGCAGTCATGGAGATGATGCCCTAAACGCAGTCATGGAAACGAAGGTAGAATGCCTTAGCTGTAGCAAGAAGAGGAATTGAAGACAACATGGTAAGGTCACTTCAGGACAACGTGGAGAGCCTAGATTAGAGGCCAAGTTGCTGCGGGAATGCAGATTAGTTTGAGGGTTGTTTGAGGGTGAAAACAAGCCCGAGAACAGGGTTGTCTCAAGGATCAAAGAGCTGGAGGTTAAGACGAATTGAGGAGGCTCCTTGCAGGCCTACCTTGAAGGCATTTCAAGAGCACTGAGATGCTGGAGTAAAGGCAGCTAGGGCACTTCTGTTGAGCTGCAGAAGAGAGGCTACTGTTGCATGGGAAAAGAGGCTGCGTGGAGCCTTTTAGGAGCTGTGTGTAGGGCTGTTGCTTCAGCTAGGAGGCCGAGTATCTTCAGGAGCCTAATCATGTTTGTTTGGAAAACAACTGAGGTAAGGAGAGCTGGTTTTGGGGTGAGTTGTAGATGACAACTGAACTGTGATAGCTTACAGGCCTAATCACCTCAAAACAAGGGCAACGTGGATAGGTTTGGGGCAGATTTGTGCCCAGAACAACAACACGGTTGAAGAGAAGTCTCCCTTGCCTAGGTTGTAGATTATAAGGGTTGTTTTATGAATCTATTAGGGCTGTTGCAACAAACATAATGCCCTAATCAGTCACTGTAATCTAATACATTGTTCGAAGACATTGGCATTGCTATGTGCTAGGCCTCAGGCCATAGCACCATAGCTAGCCACCTTGGTGTTTTATGATGAATGCTGTAAATAGACAACATTGTATATGACAACAATATGCATAGTGCAACACACTGCACAGAGCAGCATCATGTAAAGGTATGTAGCATGATGATGTAAAGAGGTACAACATGATGCAACATAGGTAGGTGCAGCAAGAAGATAAGGTACAACATGAAGATTGGGTGTAGCACAGTGAGGTGCAACACAGTGAGGTGTCGCATGGTGATGGAGTCACCTTTGATTAGTGGAAGCAATTTGCCCTCTACTAAGCTTAGATCAACTACCTCATATGCCATCTTCCTAGAGAAGATCTCTGCTCTTATTTAGATAAGTCAAAAGGTTGACTTTTGATGTATATGTACTATCTCTCTCTTTGCTGAACTATTGAAGAACATATAAGAATAATTGATCAAGGGTTCCCCACATTGGGGTTTGTCCCTGGCTAGCGCCACATCTTGTGTCGTCTTATCTTGGCTTGTCTTCTGCGATTTATGTTTATGTTCTATCTGCATTTTACTATCATGCTAAATGTGATTGCTAATCTGGAATTGATATTGAGCTAATATGGAAAATTGAAGTAAATTTGCTATCAACATAGAACATACCTAAAATTAACAAAGATATAATCCAACAACTACACTAAGACCTACAATTGCAGATTTTCTCAGGCAAACCCTATAAAACTTGGATTTCATAGCTGTTGGCAAGAAATTAAACTAGGGACAACTGTAACACACAAGCCAAAACACAATGCTAAAGAAATTTGACCTTTTTAAAACACTTTGAGCATAAACTTTGAGGGAAACAACTTTGTTACAGTGTAAAGACCAAGGCACCTGTTGCATGCAAGGGCTCACACAGCGAAGAGGCGAATTGACAGTGAGAAAAGAGGAATATGATCCACTGTGTGGAATCACAACGTGTTAGGATAAAAACATAGCATAAAGGAAGAAAAACACAATGAATTAAATAATAGCAACGATGGTAATTTTATCCTTGTTGCAGGCTTTATTGATTTATGTTGGCTTCTAAATGCAATCTCAGATTTCTTTCAAGACTAAGGGATAAAGATAAAACTATATTTGCACCTGTTAGGGAGATTTGATTGTTAGCATGTGAGAATTTGAACACTATGTGAACTTGCAACGCCCCTGCCTCCCTTTTGCAGCGAATGAAACGAGCAACTCGAGCTTTCCGATGCAGGTGATGAAGAGCTGAGTGATAAGGGATGAAGAGGTAGGTTCAAATGATCACATGGAATGGGTTGGAGCGGGAGTGAATGCGTCGATCATGATTTAGAAGGAAAATCATGAATGCACAACGCTTATATGAAAATGTAGCACATTGGGAAAAGGAAGGACTGTCCTTCTGATCATTATTCCCTGCTGAGATCATAAGTTTTCCATTTGAAATGACATCCAAACTGATACCAAAGAGCCTCCAAATATGTGTCAAGATCATTTCATGATTACCTCTAGACTTAAGTGACCTATTAACAATGAGTTATAATGGGACCAACCAACTCACAATGACCAAGGATTTGTAAAACATGATTCTTGTACTTTTTCCCAAGTGACCAAAGACTTTCCATGATTGCCCTTTGTAAGGAAAAACATGACTTTAGACATTGGACTCTTAACAAAATAAACACCTTTACATGATACCCAATCTAAACTTAGACATCTTTGAACAATAATAGTCGGGTGATCATGACTAATATTTACAAATTTGACCCCAGGTGCATAGCAAGACTAACATGACTGAGATCCCTAAACATAAGACACTACGAAATACGAGATTTGATATATGTTTTGTTGTAAATGTTCTAAGTCAATTTTAGTTGGAGCCTCGTCATCACCATTAAATAGCTGCCAAGCATATATTGAGATACCTACGTGGCACTATACATCACTGCCTGAAGAATGATGGAAAGCAAGTCAAGTTAACAGGTTTTTCCTATAGTGATAAATTATGATAATCAAAGCAGCATCAAGATGTTTAAAAACCCCGTATTCCATGCAAGGACAAAGCATATCAACAAGTACCACTACATTAGGAGTTTGGTGCAAGATGGGGTCATGAAGCTACAATATATTCCGACAGATGAAGAGGTAGTTGATGTGCTGACGAAATCTCTTCCAAATAAGAAGTTTGAATATTTTAGAAGCATGCTTGGGTTGGTTGATGTTACGGATTTAGTTGAGAGAGATGAAGCATCTTATGGCAAGATGCTTGGGAGGACATCTGACTGACCTATGTGTTGATATCTAGATTCTGAAGCAGGGAGGGTGGCGTTGGTCATGGAGTTCTGACCTTGGATACACATCTAGATCCTGAGGTTGATGGTAGGGATTAAAACCCTAATGCTACCTAGAGTGGCTAAAGCTCTAGTCCATCTTACTCTTACCCTATTAGAGTGACTTTGGTTAGGTATCTAATCTGTAGCGCTGAGTGTGCTTGAACTCTTCGTAGTTCATTTGATTTTGAGATCTTCCATGTACTGTTATATGTATGTAATTATGAGTACCTCCATAGTTAAGAGGGAGTGTTGAAGAATGTAACTAGTGTCTGTCTTCATAATTGTGCTTGTCAAAAGGAAATTATTATTAAAGAAAATTGACTTATTAAAGGATGGGTTTCATGTTTGGGTCAATGTTTTCTAGGTCAAAGTCTCTATTCAAGGCTTCTAGGTTTTGTGTTGAGTCATTACAGTCATTATCATTTTTATTAAACCCTTCTTGGGCTTTTTGATCGGGATTGGATCATTATATTGTTTGTCATCCATCTCGATGCATTTAGAGTAGAAAAATTGGAGGAACTAGCTCATGGGACTGTTTTCACTGGCGAGAGCCAGTTTGGCAAAATGGGGTCTGAAACCTTCCAGGAGCGTTTTGAGGCATGAAACGACATTTTTTGGGGGTAAAACTTTGCCACTTTAGCGCCACACCATTTCACGCTATTCTCCACACATAGGTTTGTCCAAAGACACAAGAATCACGTTAATCAGAGTTTGTATGCAAAGGTTATGCCACTCAGAAGTTGACCGTCTTGTTTTCATTCCTATAGTTTGTGAGGATGCCACATCAACCCCCATTCATGGAAAAGGGGCTAGCCACGTGATTATGATGTAAAAGACTCTAGAAGAGTCTATATTGTAACTCCAGTTAAGAGTTGATGTAGTTAAAATTAACCACTAGGAGGCTATCGGGTTGTGTTATAATCGGGCCGCTAGGAGGAAGAGATATTCCATTCTTTTGAGAGCATTTTGTTCCTGCAACTATATTTCCAGATATTGAAAGAGAGCAAAGCGACCTCTCCTTCCAACTAGATTTTCTCCCGAAAGGGTTTCTTAGAGAGCATATCTTGTGTCTTATGTGTGTGTGTGAGCTTATTTTGTCGTTCTCAAATTTTTTGCATATTTTCCATTCACATGCATTCACTAATTATAGTTAAATCTATAGATCTTAAAGTTTAATAAAACTGTAATAGTGTAAAATCTCAGTTTTTTAATATAATATTATCAGATCTATTGTGATGAACTGTCCAGTGGAATATCCATGGCAGTTTACAGAGCATTTGGTATCAGAACAGGGAACTAGATCGGCGGGGCTGAAAATCGTAAAACCCTAATCATGGCTGATGAATCTGTAAATGAACCTCGTGATCCTGTAGAGGTGAGGTTTACGTAGTTGGGCCTTGAATACTGAGATGGGAATATTTGGAGAAGATGGGGTTTTGAATGCAGAAGACAAATCAGAACAAGGATCAAAATATCGGGGAGAAATAGAGAAGCAGTCGAAGAAAGGACCCGATGAAGATCAACCCAGTTTGAGTGTCGTGAACCAAGCACAGTGCCCGTTTAAAATGGAAGCAAAAGTAGATATCAAGCCATACCATGGCAAGATCGATGCTCTAAAGCTGAACCACTGGTTGCAACAACTAGAAGTTTCTTTTAGTGTCCATCAAATTGAGGAAGGGCAAAGATCTCATTCATGTAGTTGAAATGAGAGGGCCATGCATTGACTTGGTGGGAGAGCCACACGGAAACCCTGAGGTTGGAGGGAGAACCTCTAGTGACTAAGTGGGAGGATTTCAAAACTCTCATTAAGTCACATTTTTATCACATTAGGTACGTGGAGGACCAATGGATCTGGTGGCATCAGTTCAGGCAAAAGTCAGGCCAAAGCGTGCAGGATTACACCACGAAATTCAGGAAGATGGCTATAATGTTGGGTATCTATCCAAAGAACCCATATGTACTCAAGTATTTGGGGTATATGCACCGCCATCTGCATAAGCAACTAAGTCACCTAACACGTGGATTTGAGATTCAATGGATACGGGGATTTGAGTGTTGGATACAGACACATTGCCCACCGGAACAGGACATGTTCGGATACGTTATATATATATATTGAAAATTAGATATTTCTTACACAAATTCTCATTCATGATACAAATTCATTGATTTCAAACATAGATCTTGATCTAGATGTAAGTTTTGCTGTTTACAAAGTTAGTAACGTTATGTATAGTGATAGTACATACCAAATTCAATTCATCAAAGATCCAATAGGAGAAAGACAAGATATATATATGTATATGAAAAATTAGGTATTTCTTACACAAATTCTCATTCATGATACAAATTAATTGATTTCAAACATCGATCCTCATCTAGATGTAAGTTTCACTGTTTACAAAGTTAGTAATATTATGCATAGTGATAGTACATACAAAATTCAAATACAATTGTAATTTGTGACATGTCACATAAATGATAAATGATAAATTTTGAATTCATAATAGATATTCAATTCATCAATGATCCAATAGGAGAAAGACAAAATAGTAAGACAAAGAAACTGACAGCTGTAGTTTTCTCATTAAGTCATCAAAATCACAATGTGTTACAGAGGTAGTTGTAGCAATGTGGTTCTAAGCTTCTCTGAACTAGGAGGCACATACCCTGATGGAGTCCCTTGAGTTAGAGCTCGGCACATCTCAATAAATAGAGGTGAGCATGCAACATTAAAGGATCGAGTTGTCTTTAGTGTGACTTTTTGGAAGCTTTTCCGGTGGGTTTTTCAGTCTAATTTCTCTAAAATACGGCAAGAATTTATTGAAATCACAAGTTTGATGGGTAACCCTGCACAATCCAAGTGCCCGAGGGGTTTTTAAGGGTGTTGAATCCATATATACAGTAAAAAAACCAGTTTAAATAACACAAACCAAGATTTCACCTCAAATGTTTACAATGGATTCCGGCACTGGAAAGTCCAAAAGGTCGCACTAAAGACAACTCCTTAAAGGAGACGAAGTTTTGATAGAAAAAATAGGCAATGGTGAGATCAAGCTCTTCTGTTTCTCCTTTTGAAAAATCATTCCCATTGGACCAAGTGAAATTGCCTTTCTTTTTGCTGCTTGTCCCCCACTAGAACTCTCAAATGGGAATTTGTTGCTGCCTTTCCTCAAAGATGGAAGGGGGTCATCATTCTTGGTTTTTATTTTTATTTTTATTTTGCAGCCACATTTTCCATACCAACATTGGACTCTCTTTCCATTTCTTTCCTCTTTGGTAAAGACACTTTGGTACAAGCTCCAACTCCACAACTTAGTAAAGCCAACAAATGGTCTTTCACACGGAAATATGTACTCGTGAAAGTATTGTGACAAAAGTTGCATCTCCAATTCACATTGCCTCCTCCCTTCACCTTGCTGCTTGGTCCTTGCTCTCTTGTAACATATTTCCACAAGAGATATTTCTCAATGTTACATTGAGGAGGATGTCTTCCCTCAACATTACTTGCAAGAGGGAATACTTGCAGCATACTCTGATGAAAATGGGGTAGGAGGGGCATCTCCAATGGGGACATTCTTCCCCTTCCTTTGCCCTTGATTGAGCCATGAATACTGAAAAAAAATAAACAAAAAATACACAAATTTGTAAAAGAAATGCATATGTAAATTGCTGTAATAAAAATGCAAAAAAATAGAGGAAATGCACTTACCTGTTGCTTGAATCTCTTTGAAGACACTCCCACACCCTTTGCTCCTTCCTCCAACACACTCACAACAAACCCACAACAAGATAGAGAAGAGAAAGTGAAATAAAACAAAAGCAAAATTGCCTTATTAACGCCGCGCGGGTGACTTTTTCCAGATTCGTGTCTGGAAATCGGGACACATCGTGTCCAATTGGGACACAATTTAGATTCAATTGTGTCCCAATCGGACACGACGTGTCCCGATTTCCGGACATGATTTGGCACGAATCGTGTCGGATTCGACGAATTCACGACACGTCGCCATTTTGAACGAATCTGGTTTCATAGGTGGGCAAGTGATGTTGTTCAAGCCCAAATCGATGGACGAGGCTTGTGTACAGGCACAATACCTGGAAAACACAGGCTAGAAGAGAGCGCAATCAAGTGGATTGAAGCAAAAAGAGCAACAAGAAGCTTCTAAGTGTTGAGAAATCCAATGAGTGGCACTTACATGATTTCTCTTACTATGACATTATCTTGTGATAGTTTTCATTATTATTATTTGTTCTTTTGAGTTATCTTTTCTTATCATCAAGACTAATGTCAAGCAACAAATAGAAGAGAACACAAGATGTAGGCACGATGCCAGGGAAAAACCCCACTCTAGGGGGGTACCTAGTCAAAGTTCTTCCTTCAGTAGATTCAAGATGAGACGACCAAGACCCTTACAACTTAGACTCAAGATGTCCTCCATCCATCAAGTCAACCTTGTCATTCTTCAGTTCAATAGCTCCTGTAGCAGTCATTCTTCTTCACACTTAGATCCTTGCAATGGCACTAAACTTGTATCACTGTGATAGCACTAGCATCAAGACTGTGATAGCATCGAAACACTAGAGAACCAAGTCTTCATCACTGTGCTAACATCAAGACATTGACTGTGGTAGCAATGTGATAGCACCGAGATACATCACTGTAATAACACCGAAACTAAGGTAGAACTGAAATTGTCAGACAGAAATAGCACCGTGACACTGTGATATATCACTGAACTTGTGGAAGCACTTGATGCAGGAGCATTCAACCCAAGAGAAAATCATTGTAATTAAGTAGACATAGGGGGTCATGTATTTTTAGGAAGTTGGATTCCTAAGTGATAAATTTATGTAATATTAGGCTTTTAAGTGAATTAATTAGATGTGTGAGATATCTTGTAAATGCTCTCAAATGAGGAGGACATGAGTGGGCAATAATGACAAAAGAGTCTAAAATCAATTAAGACTCCTAGAACAGTTCCATGATTCGAGGAACTAAGGAGATATTTTAGGAATTAATTGAAGTAGGAGTGGACAGAAGATTTAGGAGTCAGTTCAATAGATTTGGGAGTCGAACCAGGATGAGTTCAACAGAACTCATTGGCATAAATGTAAGCCTATGGGCAGAGCTTAGAGAGGCCACGATATTGAAGAACAGGCCCGTGCGAGACAGAGAGTCTCGACATGTATCAATTGTTCATATGTATATATACAGTGAGTTATTTTGGTACTGTGTATATGTGTGGAATAAGTATGAAATGATTGTTTTATGCGTGAATTCGTAGGCTCTGTAACAGTGGTTGCAGGCAAAATTCTGAAGAACGCACAGAGGAGCAGAATGATTCAGAGGAATCATAAATGGGTCATTGAATCCAATTGAGGAAGCAGAGTAAAGCTCTGGAGAGTTAGCGAAGTGAAGACTCGCTTAGGAGTTAAGCTCAAAGAAGTTGAGCAGTGGAAGCGGAAGAATGAACCCTTTGAAGAAACCTGAAGAAGAATCCGAACCATGGAGAAATGCTGAAGAAAACTGTGTAAATTCTAAGTAAAAGGAATGAGTGGAGGAGCGAAGAGTGATGCACAGGAACCATTAGATCTGGGAGATCAATCGCTGGGATCGAATCAAAACTAGAAAATCGCATCACAATCCCCCAAAGGGAGGAAGGAACTTTGGCCCAAAGAAAGTGCGATATGCGATTTGGTAGCGGACCCAAACCATTGTCAAACGCAATTGATAATCTTATCAGATCCGAAATACATATTGGATCGGAGGTTTAAGGCAGAAGAGTCAAGCGCAAGGATCAAGCGATATGTCGATAGCAATAAAGCGCCAATCGACGATCGGCGATCGGGGGTGTCGGTAATCGGAGGTCCGACGATCGGAGCAGCGCTGTAGAATGGTCAGAAGGCGCGGACTCGATGGATCTATAGTGGGGAGTGTATAACATTTGAGATCCGATAGATGTGTTTGGAGCAGGTTTCCTGTGTATTTCTATATTGTGTTAAAAGTTATATATTAACGTTCCGATAGTCGCATATCGGAGGAGAAGGGGCGATGAAGGCATATATATAATATGACCCGTGGAGCACCCGATTGCGATTGCGATTGCGATAAAGGTACGACCTCGATAAATGTGCAGAGATCATACGAAGGGTGGAAAGGTATGTTTTGTGCGTATTTTCCTTTGTAAATGGGTTTTTAAGGAAAATAGTGCCGATAAAGAAGATTATGCGTTAAATATATATTAACCAAAGCTTAAGAGGGAGGGTTATATATATGCGGGCTTAAGGGGTTCTATAAAGGTTCTGAAGGGTTTTTAAAGTCTTGATAAGTGAGAATTAATGGGAGGCTTTAACGAAGGTTTAAATAAAGGTTGTGAACAAGTAGAAACCCTCGCTAGGAGGTTTAGGTGGGGTGATTGAGTTCCAATAAAAAGGAACTGGTGGAAAAAGGGCCTTAACCATGTATGGTTTGAAAATTTGACTCCTTTGAGAGTTAAATACTTGGGACAGATGTGTTTATGGATTTATATGCATATTGTGGGTATGTGTGGGGGTAACCTTGGCATCAACACCGAATTATGGTAACCCTGAATTGTGGTAACACCGAACTGTAATCCTTGTACACTATCCGAGCTCGTGCAATAACACTGAAACCTTGTCTTTGTCCGAATTTTTGTGATCATTGAAAAACTTCCCAGAAAATGCGAGCTCTGAATTGTGTTTTATGCGAAGTACTTAGGCTTATATATATAGTTGTTTCCATATTGAGAATGAGTCGACATGTGACTTTGAAGAGCAACATCTCTATATTGAGCCAACATGTAATCTTTTGAGGGTAGCCAGCTTGATGAGGATTCTTTCAACAACAAGGAGACTTTTGATGGATGGAAAAGTCTTCACAAATTGACTTTGCCAATAACCTAAAGCCTACAATGGAGGCTTGACCTATACATTTGACCCAAGCATGAAACCCACGCTTTAACAAGTCAATTAAAATGATAATAAAAATTAATTTTCTTTTCTTTTGACAAATATATTACATTTTTGACTTCAAGTACAATTATGAAGACTAAACCCAGTGAAAATTTTCAACACTCCCTCTTAACTAGGGAGGTATTCATATTTACATATAACCAAAGAGTTACATGGAAGATCTCAAACCACGTCTTCTATGAAGAAGTTTAGGTACTGCAATGCCATGGACTAGATTCCTGTCCAGGGCAATCTATCCATTGGTCTCTCAACTATTTAGGCTCCATAATGCCACAAACTAGATTCTTGACCAGGGCAATCTATCAGGCTGGGACTAAGATGGACTCAAGCATTCAGCCTCTCTAGGTAACATCATGCTTACTGGCTAACCATTAACCTAGGATTCTAGGTGTGTATCCAAAATCAGAGCTCTACAACCAACACCACCTTTCCAACTTTGGGACCTAGACATCAACACAAAATGCCGACTAAATGTCCTCCCAGGCAATGCTTCATTCACAAAGCCTCAACACCCCTTGCTTTGGCAAATCAAGGACAACAAATCTCTCTCGAACAAACTGATCGGTAACCAGCATGCTATCAAAACCTTCGAGAGATTTACTTGTACAAACACAACTCCAATCAATAATATGCTTTCACATGTTTATAAACAAATACAAACCTCCAGGGTCGTTTTAGATGTTGCTTCTCAACTCAGTAGGACTATCAACCAAATCTTTGACAGAAGATTCCTCAATCATATACTTTCCTTTCCTACTTCGCATGCAACAACAAATTCTTCAATCGGATTCAACTTTTCTTCTTTCAGCAGCACCTCAAAATGCATCCTCCAATTTCCTTCTCTCACTCGTGGCCTTCACTAAAACTTAAGGCTATTAGTCCTGGTCTAGTGCATGACAGATGAAGTAGAGAACCATATCTGTCACTCCCTCTTAATAAGAGAGGATCTAATCATTTCTGTACATCATCTTTTTCTAGGGAGATTCTTTTCATTCAAGCTCCCTCTTAACCTAGGGAGATTTCATCTATGCTCTCTCTTAACTTAGGGAGTTCTACTTTTTCTTTACGACATCGGAGAATCTTTCATGGCTTCGATCCTTCTTATCAGAGTCATTCATATATCATGCTTATCACATCTTTACTTATGATCATCTTCACCATCTTGAATATGATGTACTTGCACAACTTAGATAGAAAGTACAACCAAAATTATAGAAGCATGAAGTTAGCCATATCAAAATCTTATAATAACTGAAGCATTAGACTTTTCAAACATAATCAGCAAGAGACTATACTTCAATACTTCAACTTCTTGCCTAGGTTTTGTTACAAACCATAAATCACATCCACAACTCAAAATATTAAACTCATCTAGGGTTTCAATATTCTTTCAATGAGATGACAAGTTCTTTCATATAGCAAACCCTAGAAATAATTCAAACAAGTAATGTGTCTAACAATTATCAAATTTCATATGTTAGACTCCTCACTAGGATTTCATACATATCCTAGATTTCATACACGAGCTTCAACAATCAAAGCCAATCACAACTTAATCAACATCATGACTAGCATCTACTAGGGTTTGATGTGAACCCTAGATTTCCATCTACAAATTCTCAACAATCACAATATAGATTCATAAACTGCAGGCGGTTATAAAAGAGAATTTAACTACTACTAGGTTTAGGTGCTAAACCCTAGATTCTCCAAACAACATCATCCTAGACCATCAAAGTTTGACTAGGGCTTGTTTCCAAACCCTAGGACTCATGACCATTAACACTTAGGTCAACACATATATCTAGGAATTCATCAGCATATCATAAGCACATCATATGTCAGACAATATTAATATGTTAGACATATACCAACCTATAATAGGCTAGGGTTTCAACCAAAAGGACCCATACCTAGCGTTTCATTCCTAGGACTCTAAATACCTAACAAGGGTTTTGCTTATAGACCCAACCAAACCCTAAGGATCTAGGGTTTCAATTCATAACATAGAAAACCCTACTTTACCATGACTTTAAAGGTTCGGGATTTCAAACAACATTATTTCAACGCTAACAAGTTAGGGTTTTCATGATCATACTAAAACTCCAGACATGACATCATCAACAAAAACTTAAAAAAGCTTTTTTCAATAACCCTAAGAAGTTTTAGGGTTTTAGATATTAACATTAGCATACCCTTAGGTTAGGGTTTTCCAAAGAACCTGTCTAGGGTTCTATAAAATCAAATAAGAATATGAGGGTAGATTTATCAAATGATGAATCAACCAAAACAAGAATCTTTATGATTCAAGATAGTTAGACATAATGATGTTAGTAATGTAATGCAAACTTCAAAAATAAGATGATCATACTTTTAAGAGAATCTTGTAAGGAGTATAATTTGAGACATACTTGGATATGTTCCTTGGCAATTCTGGTAATGATTCCTTGAAGTGTTCTCTTTATATTAAGCCAACATCTTTTATATCTATAGTACATACTTACAAGCACAACATGTGATACCAAGGACATAATTTAATTTCTCAAGTTAGATCTTCTACATAATCATGGAGGATGGAATCCTATGATAAGCAGTTCATTCTTTCAATCATTAGTAGGACCTTTATTTGACATCCTAGATTACATGTAAATCCTAGAGGAAGAGGATTAAGGTTCTAATATGTTATCTAGAGAGGACACTATTTATCCTAAACTAGTTATAAACAAGGATTATTAAAAGCTCATAAATGTACCTTGTGTTTATGTACGTTTGATTTAATAACTCATTAGATTTGTTGCAAGTGCATCTTGTTGAATAGTAAATACTTACTTGATTTCCTTGAGCTGGTACCTTGTGCTTGTACTTGATAGATCTCCACAAGTAGTTGTATTGAGTTCCCTTTCTTCGATGAGTTGAATGTACTTCTTTACTGCTTTGACCTTATCATTGCTTCAACACTTAGTGCTTTAACAATTCATCGAGCCCAAATTCTTTTAGCAAAGTTATGACTGTGATATGAATCCAATCTCTGAAGCTAAACCGAAGTGTCTCCTTATGGTATGCCAAAGCTCTGTCACTTGATTTCACTGAAAAACTTCTATGTGATTTGAGTGAAGTTACATCTCTTCTAGATTGAGGCTTCAACAATCCTTATTCCTCTGAAAGATCCAAACTTATCTTACTGAGGTACACCGAGATATATTACTATGACATCGTTTTTCCTTCTAAGATTTTGCACTGAACTTTCACTGCTCTCGTTTCTAAGATTGACCGAGCTTCTTTACTGTGACATATTGGAACCTAGTATTAGGACATTCGAACCTTCTCCTTCTTCTTCAAAGTGTCTTGAATTAGCTCACTTTCACTAAGGACGTTTCAAAGATGTATAAGTGATCTTCAAACTGCCTTTGACATTGACCATAGCTCTGATACAATGTTGAGGAATCCGAGTGGCAGTTACATGATTTCTCTTATTATGACATTAACTTGTGATAGTTTTCATTATTATTATCTGTTCTTTTGAATTATCTTTTCTTATCATCACGACTAATGGCAAGCAACAAATAGAAGAGAACACAAGATGTAGGCACGATGTCAAGGAAAAACCCCACTCTAGGGGAAAACCCAGTCAAAATTCTTCCTTTAGTAGATTCAATGTGAGACAACCAAGACCCTTACAACTTAGACTCGAGACTTCCTCCATCCATCAAGTCAACCTTGTCATTCTTCAGTTCAATAGCTCCTGTAGCAATCGTTCTTCTTCACACTTAGATCCTTGCAGTGGCACCGAACTTGTATCACTGTGATAGCACTAGCATTGAGACTGATAGCACCGAAACACTGGAGAACCAAGACTTCATCACTGTGATAACATCAAGACATTCACTGTGGTAGCAATGGGATAGCACCGAGATACATCATTGTAATATTACCGAAATGTGATCCCTGTAATAGCACCGAAACTCACCCACACACACTCACACACACTTTCCTTCTTCCTTCTATTGGGATAGTGTTCACAACCACCTTAAACCCTATTGGGTCAATGGCTCTCTTTCTTTTATAGGACAACACAGTTGGACCCCAGAACCTGTCAGTTGTATTAATTCTTTTTTTTACCAAAAAGCAGGTGGAACCCAAGGCCGGAGGTTTGATAATATTAGTTTTCACATAAAATTTCTTCACATTGAGTAAATCTTGAAAAATGCCACACGAACCTAGTTGACATTAATCTGCGCTAAATCTTTTGCTTATTCTTATTAATTTACCATTACATCTTAATCCTATTGCTGCATTAGACGATTGATATAATTAAATGTTAGGTTAATATTGAAGTTCTTCATAGTATTTATGCAGGTTTTGATTCTTTTCACTTGGAATTGTGATTTTTCTCAGATAGTGGCTGTATGATAGCATTTGAATGTAAAAGCGAAATTTGGCATGATAAACAATGCATGATTTGAATTCCGGTGTTTTTTTTTTAAATTTCTGTTAGTTTGTATTAAAAATTTAATTACCATCTGTATTGGAAGATTAATTTCTGTCTAGTCCAGAGGCTTGTTGTTTTAGAGGCGTGATGAGTTCTCACAAAATGCTGCCCGAGGTTATGTTTGTATTAGTTTACTTTCTGGATTGAAAGCATTAATATTTGCATGTCAAACCTGAGGTTCTAGTTTACTTTTTGCTTGTGATTACTGTCAATTTGATGTCTTGGAAATTTTGGAAACGTATTGACTGTTTATGTATTTCTATGTTTGATCAACGATGATTGAGAGAGTTCAATGGCCTCTAAATATTGTTGTTATTTGTGGTGATTAATGTAAATGAATCTTATGTTCTTTTTCCCACTTTATTTCTTTTCAGGCTGAATTGGCAGCATGCCTGGAAAGGGATGGGTTCAAGTCTGTGTATGAAGCTGTTGGTGCTGATTACAGATAGCTGTTTAGCTTGGAGGCATGCAAGTAGGAATGCCTCTCCCATGTGCTATCATCTGCATGACCATTTGTTGCTAGAGGCAACATTTTTCATTATTGTGACTACAAACGGATTTTGAAGTATGGACATACATGTCAATTCCAATCCTAAGTGTTTCATAGCTTATGGTTAGGAGCAGATTGGGATGCTTATTTAGAAAGTTAATTATTCTTTTCTTCTGTCAGTGGTAAACGTAATCAAAATTGGGAAATCTTATTGAGGATTCTGTTAATTTATTGGAAGGCAACACTGATTGAAGCAATCAAATTTTGTGAAATAGACAATTAATTTTTCTTTGTGCATTACTGTGGGAACTTAAGCTTTGAGAGGTAGTTAGCTGAGCTGAATCATTTGAGTCATATACACGAAATGCCCTCTGCAGGGGTAGCTTGCAAGCAAATCCATTTGTTGACAATCATACTGTGATGTTATCAGGGTCTTGTAATTATGACTTTATCTCTTTATAGTCGATTTACATTTTTGTAGTGTGGCGGAACACTGCTTTTCATCATCTTCTTAATCTTCCGAGGATTGTGATACACTCAAAGGCCTCGAATAACATTCAACAAAAAACTACCAACATTAACTCATCTTCTTGTGTCTGCATGAAAATATGAAGGCCAAGGTTGGCATTTTGTAACTGGAGTTGGTATATATATTTATGTGGTGCTTACCAATTCCTTTTTAATGCATGGCTGGCTACGATGTGTACACCTTCCAATTATTTTTCACAAAAAATTTAATCCATAGAACAACTTTAACAAATTATTTATATAACTCTTATAAGTTGTTTTGGTTTGAGTAAAGACTTTACGAGGTGCTCAATTGATTGGTGGAAGGTGTCATGAGATTTGAATGTATCAGGACTGCATCAACAAATATTTTCAAATGCTGTATGCTATATATGATTTAGAGAAACATTAAGTCATATTACCTTCATCTCTCCCCATATATGATTTGGTGTGGATACAAGAGATCAAAGAAGTTGGGAAGTATGTCCCTGATTGCTGAGTCACTTACTATTAGACCATATGCTTGTGTCCAACTTATATAGCTCGTATTTTTTGTATATTATAATTTAAGAAAGAGAGGTGTTAATTGATGCATTGTGTCTTTCTTAGAGCCGCAATAATGAAATTATCCTTTTTATATTTTAACCAAGTGAGAAGCATAACATATTGTTTTGTTTTCAAGCTTCTTTATAACTTCCAATATTGTTGTATATGACTTTTGTAATAAGATTGATATTGTTTTTACAAGTATCTCCATATAGTGGTTTAACTTCAAATTTTTAATAGAAACAAGGGCTTGGATTAATAAATGTTGATTTTGGGTAGCATCGGATGTGATCTAGCCTTGAAAATTGGTGGAGAGGCTAAGACACATGAGATCTCCAAGACTTAGAAATCGTTTGGAGAAATTCCACCCGGATGAAGAGTTACTAAAATAATTAATATTTTTAATGAGTTCCTAAGTCTAAACTTACGAAAATAAAAATATTAATGGGTATTAATAAAGAAAAGGGTGAGAAGCTTCTAAGAGACGAGGATCAAGTCTGTTTTAATCTTGGTCATTCATTAGAAACTTCTTGGTTGTTGATACATCAACAGGGAAAATATAAGAGAAGACTTGAGGATCATTTAGAGACACACCGATAGATACTCAATATCTCAAGGAAAATCAATTATCAAGAGGAGATCGATTTCAGAGGGAGAGTTGTAGGGTGGAAGAAGAGGAGGGCATCAACAACAGGCAGTGACTGAGGAAGAGGTGACGTAGGGACAATGGGAGACAATGCAGAGAGAAACACAATCCAGAGGAGAGACGTAGCCCTCATGCAAGTTGATGCAGAGGGATGCAAAGCCACTCAGAGTCACGCAGGAGTGGGAGCAGGGTCTCCAAAGTGTCAGAAAGTCTCAAAAGGAAAGTCTAAGGTGTTTTCTTTCAATTTCTCTGTAAAATCGTTCCTTATAAAAGAAATTGTTGTTGAAGATTAATAAAGCGCTCATCTGCTGCACCGATTTTCCTGCATTGGGTTTTTTCAAGGACAATTGTCCAAAAACAACTGCGTTGATGTGATTGGTTCTTGTGCATGTATTTTTTTCAGGGTAATTGTGTGATAATTGCAGTAGAATTAATTTTAATATTTGTTGAAGGGATTTCGTAAATAACTTATTGTGAATAATAAGTAGGTGAAATAAATCAGTGGTTGTAGTAGAATTTTAGTTTAGAAATTTTCACGTGGTATCAGAGCAGAGATTTGGCAACATAAGAGGAAAATCGAATATGGGTCAAGAGCATGATGCAGAGGCATTCACTCAAGGGGACTCACGCAAATTTCCAGAAGAATGCACAAGGGACATGAATTACGATTATTCTATGTTAGCTTCCAAATTGGAAGAAGAAGTCGTTTTCTTAGCAAGCTTTGCCTGCTCTGAGGTTTGGTATATAGACAATGGAGCTTCGTGGCATATGACAGGAATCCGAGAATGTTTTTTTTCAGATTATCAGGAAGAGATGATGAATTTTCAGATCACCATGGGAAATAAGGCAAAGTGTACCCCAATAGAAAGAGGTACTATAGTCTTTCAAACCAAATCAGGAGGGCGGCTTCGAGCAACCAATGTGCTGCATGTGTCGGGATTAGGGATGAACTTACTCTCCGTATCTCAACTTCAAAGCAAAGGCTATGACATTTTATTCATTAAGGAGAAAGTATATGTCAAACACCCGAGTTGGAAAAAGAAGGCCCAGATTGGAATCAGAGGTAATAGGTTGTATAGGTTACAACTAGAATCACCAATGGCACTGATAGGCAGTAATGGAGACAAATATTTGAATGAGTTATGGCACAAGAGGATGGGACACTTACACCATGGGGCTCTGAGAATTCTTAGGAAAACATTACCAGGAGTTCGAGAACTAAGTACCAAACAAGGGTCCCTGATGTATCTGGTCAATACCAGGCTAGACATTTGTTACACTGTCAATGCCCTTAGTTAGTTCATGGTGGAACCCAAGAGGGCGCACTGGCAGTGGCCAAACATGTTCTCAGGTATATACAAGGAACAATCGAGCATGGATTATTGTACACCCGAGGCAATGACATCAGGTTGAGTGGGTTCACTGATGCAGATTGGGCTGGAAGTCCAGTAGATTGGAAAAGTACAATTGGGTACTGTTTCAACATTGGATCAGGAATGACCTCTTGGTCTAGTAGGAAACAAAAATACGAGGGTCTGAGCTCCGCGGAAGAAGAATATATGGCAGCTAGCATAACTTTGTGTGAAGCCATATGGCTTAAGAAATTGCGTATGAATCTATTCAGGAGAAGAATGGAAGCGACCAGAATCTTGTGTGATAATCCAAGTTGCATCAAGCTCTCTGAGAATCTAGTATTTCATGATCGGTCAAAGCACATTGATATCAGGTGTCACTTTGTCAAAGACTGTGTCCAACAAGGAGCAATATAGTTGAGGTACATTCCCACAGGAGAACAAGTTGAGGTACACTCCCACAGGAGAACAAGTGGCAGACATCCTCACCAAGGCTATAGGAAGAACACAGTTCGTTTATTTCATAGAAAAGATGGGGATGGTGAAGAATCCATTTTAGTAGCAGAAATGGATAAGTGTTGGGAGTTGCAGTGCAACAGTTAGCAGTGGCAGTGCTATGGGCAACATGATGCAACATTTTGAGAGGGAGCTGCAGTACAAATGTAGCAATGGTAGTGGCAGTGTCATAGGCAGCATTATAAGAAGCATCAATGCAATGGATGTGACGCAACATGCCAAGCATCAACACAGAGGACCGATGCAGAGGATCAATGTGATGCTTATATGGTGAAGCATTACCAGAGCACATTCCTCGCTGAGAGGGAGCGTTGATTTTGGGTAGCATTGGATGTGCTCTAGCCTTGAAAATTGGTGGAGAGGCTAAGGCACATGAGATCTCCAAGACCCATAAATCATTTGTAGAAATTCCACCTGGATGAGGAGTTATTAAAATAATTAATATTTTTAATGAGTTCCTAAGTCTAAACTTACGAAAATAAAAATATTAATGGGTATTAATAAATATTGGAGTTTCTAAGTCTGACTATTAGAAATCCTTCATGTACTTTCTGACTTATTCTGCCTACTTGTTTTGTTTAATAAACAAGTTATTTACCATGTAAATACTGAAAATAAATACAAGTACATGCTCAACAGATTACAGATCATCAACTGAAGGAAAAATAAGCACACAAGTGACACCATTATTTTTGGACCAATGCCCCCGAAAAAACCAATGCGGGAAAACCGGTGCAGCGATCTAAGGGTTTTATTATTAAGCAATTTCATAATATAATATGGGTGCCAAACTGGCTAACCCAACAAAGAATGATCTCGATAGTAGTACCTCCCAGTCGGGGACAATTATTTCGGCCAAAACCCTAGATGAACAATCCCACAACTCTCAGCTCCAATTTGCCCCATGAATTCTCCAGCGTCTGCCTCTAGGGACTGCATCAGCCTCTCTGGCCCAGTGTCACCCCAACTCGCCCTATGTCAGCCTCCGGAGGCATTGCATCAGCCTCTAGAGCCTCTGCGTCACCCAAGCTGGCTCTCTCTAGCACTGCGCAGCTCCTCGCCGCCTCTGCGTGGGCCCTCACTGGCTCTGCGTGGCCTTTAGTTGGCTTTGCGTCTCTCTCCCGGCTTCTGTGCTGATGCTCTTGGTACCCTCTCTGCGTCTCTGCTTTTGTATTCATTGCCCCTCTGCTGCAACTTTGATCACTCCTTCGATTTCCTCAGCAAGCCATGCTCCAGAAAATCGAATTCTTGATCAACTCGGTGTGTTCTCCAAGTGACCCTCAAGCCTCCTCTTATACTTTTCTCATTGACAATTCAACGGCCGAAATTAAGTCCCTAATCAATAGCTAAGATTAAGTCTGGCTTGATCCATGACTTTTGGACCCTTTTAACATAGTTTTATATTAATTCACATTAATATTTTATTTTCCCTATGTTTAGACTTAGGGACTCCATTAAAAATATTAATTATTTTAATATCTCCTAAACTCTTTAGAATATGCCCAAACGATTTTTAGGTATTGGAGATCTCATGTGCTTTAGCCTCTCCACCAATTTTTGTGGCTAGAGCACATTCGATGCTACCCCAAATCAACACTCCCTCTTAGCGAGGATTGTGCTCTAGTAATACTCCTCACTAAGCATCACCCTGATCATCCGACATTGGTCCTTGTGTTGATGCTAGGCTTGTTGCCCAACATCCTCTGCACTGCTGCATCATGTACTGCTACCCGTGGCCCTGCGACTGTCACTGTTGCATCCATATGACAACCCCTCTCACCATGTTGCATTGTGCTGCCCATAGCACTTCCACTGCTAATTACTGCACTGCAACTCAGTTACTGAGAAGTAAGTAACTAATCTCCCAACTCTGACATCTTTGTCATGCTAAAGACACCCACGATGATGAAAGTCCTTTTGTCGCTGACAAGTTCTCCCTCTCTGACCTCTGCGTTGTTGCAACAACTCCATACACCTCGCACTGCTGCCTCACACTGTCTTGGGACTCCTGCACTGTAGCTCCCGCTATTGCTCCATTTGCATCCGTCTCTACTGACATTCGCTAGTACCGCGACTCCTCTTCGGGGCTCCCGTAGCAAGGTATAATCCAAGAGGTTGGGTACCTCAAGGATTCCGCCCCTCATCCCTTGTAGTCCATCTGACTATAGCTCGATGGCCGCCCACTTCCTTTCAAGTGGCGTGTGAGCACTCATGGCACAATGATCATTTGTCTCCACTTCCTCCTTTTCCCTTGCTAGCATAGCGTTGGTCTTGGAAGCCTCTCCCTTGCTCTTCTTCCTCCAACATTGGCTCGCATAGTGACCTAGTTCCGCACAGTGGAAGCATTTGACCTTCGAGAGGTCCTTCTTCTTCTGTTTCTCCTGCTTTCCCTCAGATGCTAGGGCAACGTCCTCCTCTTCCTCCTTGATTCTAACCCCCTTGCTGCTGCTTCCCGCCTTGCTCAACGTTCTGATTTCTTCTTGGCGAAGAGCTGCCCGTAGTTCCTCCCAATCTAGAAGGGTCGACCTGCCCAATATGCTCTAGACAAACACTTCCCAGTCTTCTGAGACTGTGTGCAGGGTTATCCTCACCATCAATTCTTGATTCGGCGTGGCCCCTATGGAAGTCAGTTGATCTCGGATCTCCTTCAATCGACCGAGGAAGGTATTAATTTGTTCTCCCTTCTGCATTTGGTATGATCACAACTGATTTTCTAGTAGCATCTTCCTCTGCACGGAAGTATGCTGATACAATTTTGTTAGGGCCTCCCACATTGCATTTGTCATTTCCTTTTCGGCAATATGTGGTACTACACGGTCCTTGACCCCATCAAGGATGATGCTCTTGGCCCTCACCATTGCTTCCTAGTACTTGTCGTTCTCAACCGGGTCAACAGTGATCGCTATCATCTCCAAGGCGAAGTGCTTGAGACGATTCTTGTCTAGAACGGACAAGATTCTGGCCTTCCAGACTACGAAGTTTGAGGCTTCGTCCAGTCTGTCTTGGTCTCTTACCCCATTCACTACCATTTCGCTGATCCTCTACTTTCCTTTTGGAAATTCCTGGCATGACTCCCTCTGAGCCTCTATTTCCCTCGTGGAAACCCCTCTGCCAACGTCAAGATGCCCCCACTCCGATCGTCAGTGCAGTTGCACCACTGATCCAGATTTCTTGGCTAGAAATCCTCGACAACAACTCCCTCCTCCTTGGTCTTGCCTTGTTAGGTACTGTTCTGACCACAATACCCCACCAACTTCACTCCGCAACTTACCCACAACCTCATATGCCTCATCAAACTGAAGGTTAGAGCTTCTAGGCTCTGCGCAATCCCGACACCAGCGAAATCCACACCTCTCGACCACGAGCGTCAATCCTTCCTTACTGAGAAAGATGACCGAGGATTGCGTAGGTCAGCTATGCTTCCTTCTACCACTGCGTTGATCTTCCTCCTGGCTTAAACTTGATGACGCAGGCACTGCATCACCCCTTTCTTGCCGTTTCTCTGCTAGGAACAACTTCTGTCACTTGGGACAATTGTTTTTGCTACTTCTGCTTTGCTCGAATGATGCCCTTAGTTCTCCTGTGATCTGCAACCTCCCTCTGATACCATGTTGGAATCTCTAAGTCTAACTGTTAGAAATCCTTCATGTACTTTTTAACTTATTTATGCCTACTTGTTCTATTTAATTAACAAGTTATTTACCATGTAAGTACTGAAAATAAATACAAGTACATGCTCAACACATTATAGATCATCAACTGAAGGAAAAACAAGCACACAAGTGACACCGTTATTTTTGGACCAATGTCCTTGGAAAAACCTAATGCGTGAAAACCGGTGCAACTATCTGAGGGTTTTATTATTAAGTAGTTTCAAAATACAATCTGGGTGCTAAACCGACTCACCCAACAGATAATGATCTCGGCAGTAGTACCTCTCAGTTGGAGACAAATATTCCAGCTAAAATATCAGATGAACAATCCCACAACTCTTAGCTCCAATCTACCCCATGAATTCTCCAGTGTCTGCCTCTAGGGATTGCGTCAACCTCTTTGGCCCAGTGTCAGCCCAACTCGCCCCGCGTTAGCATCTGGAGGCACTGTGTTAGCCTCTAGAGCCTTTGCGTCACCCACGCTGGCTCTCTCTGGCATTGCATAGCTTTTGGCTGCCTCTGCGTGGACCTTGACTGGCTCTGCGTGGCCTCTCGCTGGCTTCTGCGTTCCTCTCTCCTGGCTTCTGCGCTAATGCTCCTGGTACCCTCTCTGCCTCGCTGCTTTTGTATTCACTGCCCCTTTGCTGTAACTCTGATCACTCCTTCGATTTCCTCAGCAAGCCTTGCCCCAGAAAATTGAATTCTTGATCAACACGGTGTGTTCTCCAAGTGACCCTCAAACCTCCTCTTGTATTTTTCTCGTTGAAAATTCAACGACCGAGATTAAGTCCCTAATCAATGGCTAAGATTAAGTTTAGCTTTGATCTATGAATTTTGGACCCTTCTAACACAGTTTTATATTAATTCACATTAATATTTTATTTTCCCTAAGTTTAGACTTAGGGACTCCATTAAAAATATTAATTATTTTAATATCTCCCAAACTGTTTAGAATCTGCCCAAACCATTTTTGAGTATTGGAGATCTCATGTGTTTTAGCCTCTCCACCAATTTTTGTGGCTAAAGCACATCCGATGCTACCCCAAATCACTATCGGTTGCCATTTTCCACAACACTTCTCCCATGATTATCAATAACAATTGCAACAGACGCAAATAAAGTACTACACCTTTCATCCTTCACTTTTGTGTTCAATATCTTTATTGTGTATGTCGAATCCACTATTTTCATTGGGAGGGTCAATCAATTTTGCAAAGTTGTTGCAGGTAAAGCAAACTAGGGAGAATTAAAACGATGCGGCCAATGTGAATTTTGAATTGTTGACCTGTGCATCTAGTCTTTGTTATTCGATATTTAATATCCTAGTGCAGTGAGGGAATTCACTTGAGACATTAGGCCTTGGTCTCCTTCGATTTGTAGACGGTGAAGTTATCGCTGGAATTCTATCGAAAAAGATTACGCTCCTCAACATTTGTATACGCTTTGGGATTACAGGTAAGCATTGCATTTCAAGGCTAGCGGGGGCAATATCGGAGAAGCCACCCCATCGTCCATATTTTCCATATTTTGTAGACAGGAAAAGCGTATTTGGCGTCGACTTCGAAGTAGATTTGACACTGTGGCTCGGGTTATTTAAATGTGTTGAAGATTGAAATCATGTGCCTTATTTAAAAACTAGTATGTCATATGCCTTATGCATTTATATGCATTGAGCGTTGTGAAGTCGACTTGTTAAGTGTTGAGTCTGTGTGATTCTATGCGTTGAGTGCTTGTTAGAACGATGTTCTATTGGTTAGAACACTATCTCCATGCATAATTTATAGTATGAGCTTTGAACGGTGATTCTTCTATGTGTGTTGAACATTGAATCAAGTTGAACACTATTTTGTTGGAGCCTTGAATTCTGTGCGCATTTTGAATGCCTTGAAGTTACATACCTTTTAGTTTATATGTTGATTGTTATCGTTTTGTTCATTAACTGAAATCGTGCTAGAGGAAGTTGCTTTTCTAGACACCATTACAAAGGAGAGATACAACCATGTCAAAAGACTGCAAAGACCATATAGGGATGTCAAAGGTTCGAATAGCTATTGGTAGAAATTAAATGAATATTGCAACATTTACTTGCCATTTTACTATGCTCTCAGCTACATACTAGTTCCAGAAAATTAGCAGAGAGGAACGACAAATATCACTCAATATTTGTGCATTCACTGGCTACTTTGTATATTTTGCAACTTGTTTTTATTAATTATTGAGCTTGAATCGTTTGAAAAATGGCTCCAATTGTTGGAGTAATAGAGTTACTAAATAATATGATACTTTCTACTATGGATAATACAATCAAAATCAACAAGGATTTTCTCACTGATATTCACAGTTGTTTACAACATGCACAAGAAAAGATAGATTTTTTGTAGCTTGAATCGCACCTACAACAAGTTGAGCTACAACAGAAAATACATCATTCTGAACTTGTTTCTTTTTCAGAACAATCCTTTGTTTGGGATTGAGACAGATTCCCATCAGCAACAAGAAATTGCAGATACAATACCCATTTCAGAAGCAGATGTGTAAAAAGATGCAAAAATTCAGCGTACACTTCCCAAGCACATCATCAAACCTTGGGAAGAGCTTGTTAGCAACAAGCACAAAATAGGTCTTGGATATGATAAGGAGGTTTCCTTTCATATTCTAGATTACTCAAAGCCCATTCAGTTTCAGAGTTTTGGATTCCTTCATGACAATTCACCTTCAGCTGTTCTAGATTCTGCTCCTCTTCCACAACAACAACAACAAATTGTGAAATGCCAACATTGTGAAAGACTTGGCCATGTGAAAGATCATTGTTTTGATCTTCATTCGTGCAAACATTGTGGTCAACATACTCATTCTTCACACAGATGCTTCAAAAAAAAGCCTCTTGCAAAAACAAAAATTCATCTTTGATGGATTGCTTATTGGCAATGGGCTTCAACGACCAAAAATATATTTCGCTCATACAACAATATTTGTACTCGAATATTGCAAAGTCTTGCAGTTGAGATTTCTTCATCTTCTCACCTTGTATCTGACAGTGGGGGAAATGATGGTCATCTACAAGTTTCAAAGCCACATCAAGCGAGCTTGAGCTACAACCTGCTATACCGGATTCAGAGTTGTATCTAGAGACAAAGATGCCACTGAGCATGCTTTTAGTTGGTGGTCAGTGTTAAACAATCTATGCAGGGTTAAGACTTCCCGTCAAAGAATTGGAGACACTTCCTCTAGTAGAAGACTTCAACTTCTTGCCAGTTTTGGAAGAGTTCCAGGAATTTCATTAAGCATTCCATAGTTAATGGTCATCCTTAAATCACTGCAGGTTGTAGACCTCCCTTTTTCAGGTTGAAGGTCTCCCTCTCCAAAGCATTAAGGACACTTCCTCTTGCAAAAGATTTCACCTTCTTGTTAGACTTGGAAGAGTTCCGGGAATTGCTTTAAGCATTCCAGTGTTGGTGGTTGTCCTTAAACCACCCCCTTATATGAACATTTCAGAGAGCACATTCAACCTAGTGCTGCCATGCATTTTTTTCACATTTTGTATTACAACTCTCTTCTTGGAATCACACATACCCCTTCGGATTAAGGGGGGGGAATGTTGGACACCTAATCCACTAAGGGTTAAGGTGTGGAAGTTGGACAATCAAAGGGAGTCCGTGAGACATTGGAAGATGAATCCAGCATTCACAAGAATGTATTATAAATGTACATCTATGCTAATAGTAAACGCAATTAATGATTTACCTTTCCTATGTTGTCTATGTTTAACATCTCTTAAGAAAGGTTTCTTTGTGTGTGCAACTCGAATAATTTCAAATGCAGGTGATGTGAACTTGAGCAAGAAATCAATCTTGCTCCACCAATCTTCATCAACCAACACCTTCCTCACCATACTTCTCTTATCTGAATCTACCTGTCTCCACTTAGCCAAAGTTGGACCCACCACCATACTCATTAATGCATTTTTAACATCAACAAGGCAACACAACACGATGAAGTTTGAGGCATGTCGTGTGTCAACAACTTTCAACCACTCCAATTTGGAGTATTCTTGATATATTGCTTGAGATTGGTGGTGGTTAGTGATGAATTTTATAATCTCCCTAGTTTGCCCTGTGACCACCTCAATCCATTTTGTTTTTGCCTCAATCTCTTCTAAAATCATATTCAAATTGTGGACAATGCAAGGAGTCCAAAATATGTCATTGTATCTACTCTCAACAATCAAGCCTACAACTTTGCAAATAGGTGCATTATCTGTGATAACTTGCACCACATTTTCTAACCCTACTTGTTCAATAGCAGAAATTAAATTATCAGCAATGAACTTACTAATCTTCTACTTTGATGAATATGGCTTCTTTTGGTGATGATGCAATGACATTAATCAAATGCCTATGTCTTGTATCAGTCCAACCATTTGAGATAATATAAATCCATGTACTACCCCATGAGCTACGAATTGGTTTCAGAGCATCATCAAGAAGTTGCCTCTCTTTCTTCAGCAAAACTGTTCCGACTTTTGCATAGTTTGGGCCCTTGTAACCTTGAAGAGCCTTGTTAATTTCTCTCACCAAATATTGCCAATATGGGGATCGAACCACATTAAAGGGGATGCCACAAACAAAGATGGCCATTGCCACTCTTGAGTCAACTTCTTCTCTCCCTTGACTATCAAACATTTTCTCCAATTTGTTGTCTTGAATTGGAGTTGATGTCTTTGATAACTCTACTTACACTTCTAGTGCCCTCCTCTTTCTTTCTTCTTGAACAATCCTTGGCTCAATGCTTTCAGATATGCGAGGATTGTTAGTGCCCATTCTGATTTTCTTTGATCCTTCAACCTTTGAGCATCATCACTCTCTTTCTTGAATTTAGCCCCCACCTCTACATTTTTGGTATGTGCACACACATCAATACCCTTTATCTCTTCAGGAAAAATGTGAGATTTCACTCTTGTGTAAGATCCCTTGAAGGTCTTTTCATTTTTGCATAAATTTCTCTTCCATTCCCATGTACCACCGGAATCCATCTGCTTCACTTTGGTAACATATTTACTTATTCTTGTTTCCTGCTTGTTTGAGTGGATTTAGGGGCACTTGAAACACTACTTTGAGAAGCCATGAATGATGCAAAATTAGGAAATGAAAACTCACCCAACTAGTTGTTGCCCACACTCTTCCTCTCGCTGCCCACGCCCTTCCTCTTGTTGCTCATGCTCCAAAACACAAATAAACTCCTTTCTTATGCTATAGGAAGCTCTTATTGCAAAACAATGTGTGAGAAATGAGTGAATGAAGTGTCTTTTTAAAGAAAAGAAGATGCTCATAGGGTTTCTAGAGAATTCTATTCTTCTCATCTTCTAAAGAATTCCATTTGTAATTTTTTTATTATTAAATTTAGCTAACCACATAAAAATTAATTTATTAGTGTGTTTTGGTGTTATATGGGGCCCACACCCTCTTTCCACTTGTTGAGATGGTCGAAAAAGGTGCAAAAAATGCTTACTTTTCTTTTTGGCCACCAAAACTTGGCTTCTTGTGGCTGAAACTCCTCCGAAACATCGTCAGTCGTATAGTTCGGTGTTTTGAGATCGTGAAACGTTGTACAATAAGAATGACGTTGTTTCGAGTCATCCCGAGTATTGGTATGCCACTAAATTTGGTGTTTCCTGCAACATAGGCCGCCAGAGTACAAGGTTGAGCAAAAATTTTGTCTGTGACTGCTAAAAAAATCCATAGTCATAGGCTTGGAAGCTTGACTCACATGTATGCTTTTGCTCACTTTTTCTCCGTTTTGGAAAAATACATTTTTATTACAAGAGAATGTACAATATTGTTAACCAAGAAACAATGAAAACAAAAATGGAAGGGTGTATACAATGATATCTCATATTATCTTCCTCATTCAGAATATGATAAGGCACTTAATCCTGTGACATCCTTAATTACGAGGTAACATTTGGAAAACAATTGCATGCATATCTATTCTCGCCAAAAGTGAAAAAAAATTAGATACAACTGATCTCGCTAGAAAAACATATTTGCATCTAAGTTTCTAGATTATACCTAATGTTATGATTTGAATGCAACCTCAAATGCTAAAAAAGTGAGACAATACCAAAGACTAACTGTCACCACAAAGCACAACACAATAATTAAATTGCCCTTTTTCAAAAAGGAATGGTAATCTTGCACATTCTACTATCAAGATCTAGAAAATTAATACTCCCATGGAATACACTTCAAGGTCTTTGAGCAGCTGCACCAAGGACACATACCATCTATCGAATTTTTGTTGGCAAGGTGGGATCTAGAGGGCAACCCCTGGTAAACAACTAGCCCTGCAAAGATGCAAAGCTTGTAGCTAAATGAGAGTGGTAAACACTATGCAACTAACCGATCCATCGACTTCCAAGGCTAGAGATGCCCATCTTGTATTCAACATAATATCAGGGGTTGCATCCAATGTAAACTAAGTAATTTTTTTTTTAAGATCATGTTGTTGAAGTGGCTTCCCAAATATATGACCCCGATCTCTCCAAAAATGGTCCTACATATCAAAATTCAATGTGCATTGTTCCCAAGAGGAGTAGACCCCATATTGTGTTTGATAGCTAGCTTATTGAAAGAAAAAAAAGAAGTTTTTAATTCAACTCTTGCTAGTCCGTGTATGCAAAGTCCCAAATATGCCTCCAAAGGAAGGACCCCTTATGCAACCTACAAACATGTAATTTGGGACACTTTGAAATATATTGCCTTTGATTGATCCAACTCCAAATTGGTTACCATGCCAATTACCATCCAACACAACTGCCAACAAAGTTCCATTTGGCCAAAGGAGTGACAAATCTCCAAGATTATCATAAACTTTGGTAGATAATGTCACACAACCCAAAAGGACCATATATCAAAAGAAGATGATGATCATAATAAAACCTATGGTTCAAAGAGAATTTGCAGGCACATGACAATCCATTTAGAGCCAATATATGACTCTATGTCGCCACAATGTTGATTCCAAGACCACCCTCCTTAGGGATATGACAAACTATCCAAGGAACAATAGGATGACCTTGCTCACCACCATACTTGGATCGGGATTTGAGATTCTTCTCTAGTGCCTTGAATTGAGTCTTGTTTGGGAGCTAGCAAGAGACATATGTGTGAAGCCTAAAGAATACATGAGAGCATTGTAAGATTCCTAATGAAAGGAAGATCTGTTTATTCCTAGAATAAAAGGTTTAATCAGAGATTCTCAAAACAATAGTTCCACATATCAACAACCAATAGACTAGTACCAAATGGGATCTTGAGATATCAAACAATGACGTCAGGCTTGATTCAATTCCATAAAGATAGATTTCAACTTGGAGGATCCTTTGTTGAGAAATCTAGGGGCATAAAGTGTAGGTGATTTCTCGTACTTTGTAATTGCTCGTGATAATTTTTTCTTAACTTGATTAGCGTCTTATTTCACTTGTTTATTGTTAGTGTTTTCTTCATCAAAAAAGTATCAAACCATAAAGAAAAAATAAGACAGGAGGACACAAAGTATAGGCGATCAACCAGCGCCAAAACTTCTCCAACTAAGAGGAAAACCCACAAGAATTATTCTCTTCTTATAGACCTTCAATTGATGAATTCCAAGACCTATGACCCTCCAAGACCATGTCAAATTTTTACTGCTTTCTAGCAACTTCTGCAATCTCGATCCTAAGTAGATTCTTCTGCAACTTCGACTTGCCCAACAAATTCTTCTGCAACTTCGACTTGCCCAACAAATCCTTCTGCAATTTTGATATGCCTAGAAAATTCTTCTGCATAAACCCTAGCCTTTTCATGTGTGGGAAATAATGGTAGATTCTTCCTCATTTCCTTTTCACTTGAGTTGATTCTCTCTCCTAAAGAACTCGACTTGCAAAGTGACCTTGATGATGCCCTAATTCAACTTCTAAAACTCGACCTTTTTTTGCTGTAATAAATGCCCTAGTCTTTTCGCACGTGCGGAGAGAAGTAGCCCAAAAATAATCCAAAAAATTTTCCCCTTTCCTTATTCCTTCGTCCTTCTTTTCTTTTCTTCTTTTTCTCTCTTGTGATCAAACTTGTGTGAGTGAAGTGAGTGTTCAAAGTGAGGTCAAAGCCTCTCTTATATATATGCTTTCTGCTAGGTCGAATTGCACCTTTTAGGTTGACTTGTCCATGTGTGTAAGCTAACTTGATCTTTGCACTATGACGAGGTCTTGGAGGCTCTTTTGACCTTATTTTGACTCGAATAAATTTTCTTCACAATATGTAACATGCCCAAATGGGTCTTCAATACATGACAATGACTCAATTGACTTTATGACAAACTTAGAATTACTCAATGGGTGCTTGACCTAAATATAAATTTCCCTTAAGCAAAAAACCCATGCCTCAAAAACAACAAATAAATTTATTAAATACATAAAATCATGATTACATATGTCATTATGAAGACCAAACCTAGTTACATATTTCAACATCCTCAAGCCCAACCAACCAATAATTTATTTTTCATTTGTTGATAACAACCCTAGAAGTGCAACAAAAAATATCCAAACAACTTTTGTTGGTTTGCATTTCATCGTGATCCAAGGGCATAAAAAGAAAAGAATCACCAACAAAATGGTAATTGGTAATTTCTAATTCATTTAGAGGAGAGATGTGCATACTTGCAAACTCTAATAAATACACGAAGTCATCATAAAATGGTTTTACAAATTGATTACATAATAATAAATGAAAAATGAACACTCAACTATGTTGCACCCTATAAGTGGATGAGAGTCTAACTTTGTAGTTGAAGAGAGTTAGAGTTGTTTTAGACCCCAAAGTCTTTCATATGACACCCATTGACTTATAAATAATTTAGTAATTCTATTTCTAGGTAGGGGAAAAAGCCTCCATAAACAAATGGAGTGAAAACATAGGTAGATGATTTTTTCCCCTTCTCTTTCTCGAACTTACTAAATTCTCATGGCTGCCACATGTGGCACTATAGATGTGGAGGAGAGTTCTGTTATAAAAAATATTAGATTTTAGGCTAACGAGAGTACTTTCAAAGAGAAACCAATGGAAATGACAAATTTGATTCACGACAGGGCCCTACTAAGGGTATTTCAAGTAAGAGCCTTGTGGTGATAGAGATGTTCAATGCAAAATGTGGGGAGGAGGTAAAAGATGCAATGACTAAATTTTTCTTTTGAATGGAATATAATTTGATACCACCCATTCTCCTATCTACAAAGATATGATGAAGAAAGTCATTTTTGCTCCATCATTTCAACTCCCTAGCTACAATGAAATGAGGATAACATGGTTAGGCAAGGAGGTCTTAAAGATGTGAGGATCAAATGAAGGCCTTAGGGAATCTTGGGTTGTTTCCAAGATTTCAGACAACATTGATGGTTGGACAAATATTCAGTGAAGGCCTTTATGGAACATCATTGCACCTCTCCAAGCAAACCCTATTTTTGAAGGGAAATTGATTGTACAAAAAAGATAAAGGATGCAACATTCCAATTTGAGTTATTGATGGAGGTATTTGAAGAGATTGGTACTACAAATGTAGTTGTAGTTATTATAGATGTTGAATTGATTTGTATGTGAAGTTGATGATTTAAAGAAGGTGTAAACATATATTTTGGATTCCTTGTTGTTAGACCAAAGATCACACTAAGAGGAGAGGGCACGGGGGGTGGAGTGGCACAGCTTGATATATGTGGTGGCAATTTTATATTTCAACACATTTTATCAATTACCAACAATGTACCATAACGATTAGTAGCACATTAGAACAATGCCAATGATGCATCAACACGCCATCACATCAACACAAGAGGACACATGTTTTTATGTGGAAACCCTTACAGGAGAAAACTACAAATTCTTCTTCTTCTTCAATTCATTACATAGATTTGTAGGCATCAACTTGTTGGAATCACCCACCACCAAGATATGTAAACAACTATTTGCTATAGGCTACAACCTAATGTTGAAAGAAGTTATCATTGATGTCAAATGTTGTCCAAGAAAAAGACAATTTTATACCCTTTCTTTGAATGCATTTTTACTCCATTTACCTAGCTAAAATGGAAGCATAAGATAGATGGTTGGAAAACTTTTTTTGAGACCTTTCCAATGGTATATGGAACTCCCTCTAACTCCTCATGGTTGAGGGGATATGAATTTTTTAATTTTTTAATTATGTTTCCTTTGATAAGTTGACCCCACAATGACAGTTTGGACCCTGAAGAACATTATATATAGGCATGAGGAGAAGACATTTTAGTAATTTTGTCATGGAAAAGTTAGATTTATTTAAACAAGAAAATAAAATAAGGGATTATGGGGTTCATATCTCATGAACTAGAAGTGAGTAGAGACTAGATTGGGGAGACTATCTATGGAAGGGATTTTGACATATTTTTAAAGGGTTTGTACATAGCTTTTGAAATTTTGTTTTTGGCATATTTTAAAAAGGGTTTTGGAATACTTTTTGACGGTTTTTGTTTTTGGTTAGAAGATTGTTACCAGCGTGCACCTTGGACAATAGGTATTACTGTGGCTTTTTCTCTCGTGTAGTGTATGTAAGAGGGCCAATATCCCTAGTATGAGAGTCCTTATTTCTCTTTATTAAAGCAAGGGTGGCAGCGTGGAGCAAGGCAAGGGAGTTGTAGCTTCCTTCAGTTTGAAGTCTCTAAATTGGGGGGTTGGTGTCTCCTTCCAATAGGTGTTGGTAAACTAAGGGGTCATTGCCTCCTTCAAGTTGGTACTTGTAAACATTGAACTATTTAAGAGAAGTTTCATGCATTAATTAATATGTTGTTGATAAGTACTATTTGCATGTTGTTTTTGAAGTTTTAAATAATTGTTAAAAGTGTCCAATACTGATTCAGACCCCTCTCATTATTGGTAACATTTCCAGCAATTAGAATCAGAGTAGGTTACCTTTGGAACGGTCTAATCACTGGAAGGAACATTGTGAACAAATGTGGATGAAATGAAAGGACTCTCTCTAAACACCATTTAGGTGTTTGATGGAAATGATTATGCATTATGGAGAAATAACATGAAAATTTACTTGTATGATGGAAATGATTATGCATTATGGAGAAATAACATGAAAATTTACTTGAAGGCTTTAGGAGTGGATATATGGATCTCTATTGTTAATGGCTACAAAGTTTGAAAAAATCCTCCAACTAATCCCAATGACAAGAATTTATTTAGTTGTAATTTAAAGGCTCATCATGTTATCACATGTGGATTGTAAGAAACCATTAAGACCAAGGTAATGAAGTGCATCACAACCAAAGAGGCTTGGGATAAACTTGGAAGTATTTGTGAAGAAGACCAAAAGGTCAAATAGGTCAAGCTTCAATGACACAAAACACAATTTGAAAATATGAAAATGAATGAAGCAGAAGATATTGCAACCTATTTACTCATAGTAGATGAAGTTGTCAATGTTATCTGAGGACTAGGAGAAGTAGTCCAAGAATCCTTCATTGTACATAAAGTATTGGGATTTATTCCTTTGATATATTATGCAAAGGTATTTTCCATAGAAGAAACCAAGGATTTGAGCAAAATGACAATGGATGATCTACATGACACCGCCACAACATATGAAATGAGAACATATACAGAAGATGGATAGCCAAACAAAGAAGTTTCTTTTAAAACCTTGTAGAAGACAAGGAACAAAGAAAAAAGTGTATAAGGAAGAATCATATGAAGAAGAAGCAAAATTTCATAAGGAAGCTAAAAAGGGGAACCAAAGTTAGAGAAATTTTGAGGTCTAAAACGGGCCTAAAAAAATGTACAACCAAAATCAATTGTATAAGAACCAGTAACATTTAGGATGATGATGTCAACCATGGGGAATGATTCACCATTTTTGGAGTAAAAGAAGTAAAAAGATTAAAAATAAATAACTAAAAACTACTTTTTCAACTCGTATTTTCAACTTATATCCCTACAATTTTTATGCAAATTTCTAGTGGGAGTATCCCCAAAAAGAAGATTTCCCTCTACCATTAATTTCAAAGGGGGAGAGAAAGACCAGGAATCATGGAGACAGGAGGAGCATGATCACAGGTGGAGTATATTGGTTGTTGTCAATGAAAAAAGGGGGGATTTTTGAAAGAAGTAGCCATTGATTTCAAAGGCTATCCAAGAAAAAGAGAATTTGATACCCTTTCTTTGAATGTTTTTTTACTCCATTTACCTACCTCAAATGGAAGCATAACATATATGGTTGGAAATCTTATTCTGATACTATTCCAATGGTATAATGCACTCCCTCTAACTCCTCACAACTGAGGATATATGATTTTTTTAGGTTTATTAATTATGCTGCTTTCGAAAGGTCGACCCCACAATGATGGTTTAGACCCTAAAGAGCACTATATAGAGGCATGAGGAGAAGAGATTTTAGTAGTACTCTCAAGGAAAATTCGGATCTATTTAAACAAACAAACAAAAATAAGGGTTCGTGAGGTTCATATCTCATGAACCAGAAGTGAGGAGAGATTGGATTGGGGAGGCTACCTATCGAAGGGAATTTGATACATTTTTAAAGGGCCTTGGCATAATTTTTGAAGTTACTTTTGGTGCATATAAAAAAGGGGTTTTAGAACAATTTTTTAAGGTTTCTGGTTTTGGTTAGAAGGTTTTTACAATCTTGCACCTTGGACAACAAGTACTACTATAAATTTGTAGCTTGTGCAGTGTATATGAGAGGGCCAATATCCCTAGTACGAGAGTCCTTATGTCTCTTTATAAAAACAAGGGTGGTAGCTTGGAGCAAGGTAAGGGAGTTTTAGCTTCCTTTAGGTTGAAGCCTGTAAATTAGGGGGTTGATGCCTCCTTCCAGTAGGTGTTGGTAAACTAGGGGGTTGTTTCCTCCTTCAAGTTGGTGCTTATAAATATTGAAACTATTGATGATAAGTTTTGTGCATAAATTAATGTGTTGTTGATAAGTATTATTTGCATGTTGTCTTTGAATTTTTAAACAATTGTTAAAAGTGTTCAATACTGATTCATTCACTCCTCAGTATTAGTAATATTTCCAACACACGATTGAGGCACCAAATTTGAAATGTACAAGCAACTACTCACTATAGGCTACAACTTGATTGAGGCACCAACCTTAGAGATATGCAAGCTTCGACTTACAGTAGGCTCTAACCTGATTGAGACACCAATCTCAGAGATATGCAAGTTTGAATTGCTATAGGCTCCAACCTGATTGAGACACCAAACTCATAGATATGCAAGCTTCGTATTGAGGCACCAACCTTAGTGGATGCACCCACCTTCTTCAACTTCTCGTGGACCACTTTTATTATATTTAAAACTAGATCCAACTACTCTTCAATCAATATAAATTTTCATACTGAACAAATTGTTGTTGTCAACACCCCATCATTCCCCGTCCATTCTTTGTTCTAGCTTGTTTATCAACTTGGTCACATAAAACCCTTCTCAGAACCCATTCTTTCCATATACCTAAAACCAATGATAACCTACTCATAAGCTCCCAAAACTCATAAAAGTGATTATGATCATGAAAAATGCATCATCAAGGCTTTTATTCCTTCATAAGTGTTTACCACTAAACGTTGATCATCATGCTTCTTTGAGAATCCAATTTGGATTAGAAATGGGCCCAGAAACCCCCAAAAACTATATAAAATCAAATATTAAATTAAGAATTCCACATAATGACCCTTATAGGGCACATCCTATAAAATAATCCTTTTCAATATTGGTTCTACAAAATGAACATTTAAAGTCTCTTAATTATTCAACAGAATGTGCACTTGTGGGAAAAAATAAAAAATAATTTTGACTTAATACCTATCTTGGATCGAACCCGGTTCCTCGACTTACATAACACACGTTAGCTACCAATTGTGCTACAAAATGTTTTTTCTATTAATATTGAACAAATTTGTGTTCTTATTCATGTAATGGATTCAAAAGGGGAGAGCCTGGGGATTCAATCTTGTAATAAATGTCGCTATAAATAGCTCACATGCCAAATCATTTGTATAAATCTCCATGTTGATCCGATGATTCTCAGTGTTATAACTCAGGTGCAAACTCGGCTATACATATTACACCTTAGATATGCATTTCTTGTCTCAATGTTATGATTATGCTCACCAATCAGCATGGTGATATGTCGGCAAGCCTTATTTACCATGCTATCAATCCATAAATGCACAAGGGCAGTATATGCCCACCGCTGGATCAAAACAAGTACATTATCCATTTCGATCCAGCAACGGGCATATACTACCCCCGTACATGTATGGATTGATAGCATGGTAAATAAGGCTTGTCATGATACGTCCTTTCTTATGTTTCTCCACATATTTATTGCAATCAAACCGATGTGCCTACCATGTGTTGGCTAATCACAAAATTATGATCCATGGTGTTGCCAATAGCATTGCTCCTCATCACATGGACTTGTCAACAAAAACAACCTCGGAATCCAACTTCCAAAGTTAGGGTAACAATATACACATGTTTGGGAGCCAATCATCATCCAGGTTTAGCATTGGTAAGAACACGATGTTCCCAATACCATCACATCTTGTCGCATGAAATCTCCTTGGCTAAGAACCACATTATAAACAAACCATAAAAAGAACAAAGTTTCAACTATGCAATAATTGGCTTCCAATTACATTAAAACCAAACTAAAGTTTCATAGTGAGCTTCGGATTCCAACCAAAACAAAACTCCGACATTTCCAGACGTAACCAATGCTTCATATTTTCCACCACAAAACAAATAAGGTTATTCAACGAATGATCACCATGCATGTTCCTTAAGCCCTTGGTTGAATATGTATATATATATATATTTTTTGGTGGTCCCGATTTTAAATAAGTTGACCATGGGCCGACATTTATCCCTAGCACATCTAGAATTTAAGGACGTACAACCACGCCCATATGACCAAGAGTTTAGCCCATATAATCAATGGCTAATGGAGTTTAGACCAAGTGATCACACCATGAGACCTGGTCCTTAAGGGTTCGTGGTTTTCTGTATGATGACATCAACATGATGTCATCATGCCACATGGAAAACCTTGAGGGGTGTCACGTGTCACCCATTTTTTGAATTTTCACCAATCAAAATGTCCCAAATTTACTTGCTACATGGCATGCCCGAGATATGCCACATCACTCACTAATGTCACCTGCTAACATGATAAGCCTTTGAATAATTGACATGTGCCACATCATACCAGGATTGGTCGGTTAAATTTTTGATAAGTTGACATTATATTTGTCATTTGATTCACAATCTGACTGTCACATTCATCTGATCTGAGAAATATTCTTGACCTTTAACAATGTTAAACATCATGCATGTTTAGACACTATATGTTGTTGAATTAACCACTGAACCATGGATCCACTTGGAAGATTCACACTCTTTAATGAATTTGGTGTTAGTGGTTTTTTCCCTATATTGTAGATCCTTTTCCCAATGTTCATATTCAAATGGCCATAACATCTTATCCAAGAGGATTTTTTCAGAGTGAAGTATATCATTGGAAAGGTCTCTATGAGGAAAACCCAATCATATTATCGATAGGCTAATCAAGACATCATAACTTAATCAAAAACCCAATAAACTTCAAATCTCTTTGATTTGATAAGGTTATGCAAGAGATCAAGTTGTAATACTTCTTTATGGATGATCTTGTTGCTTCTGTAAGCATTTCCTTTGATATCAATGACACTTTTCATCTATGAATATATTATGTGCTACACTTATTGTGTGAATTCTTTAATTAATGCATTATAAATTCACTGAAAAAAGTCTTGGTTCACCCATTTTATTTTGGATGCAAGAGAGGCACAAATGTTCATTTGCAACCATCATGCATCTTTACTACTTTTAGGTTTAAGTATAAAATTACTTCTTCTTTTTTAGCTAAGAGATGCAATGTTTGACACTTACTGTGATATTCTTGGCGTTATAATAGAGGTGCAGTAGGCCTTAAAGGCCATTGTTTTTATCCTTGAGAGTTCTAAATGAGGGAAAATTCAAAATAGATACAAGAAAAAAAGGTAAGACAAATGTTGTTGAATGTTGCTTTACAGGTTGATGTGAATGCATTCTCTTTAACCTCTCCAATACTTGAGATGACCAGGTATGTAAATTCAAATTTCACTAGATTTGGGGAAATATATAAGTTAATTGACAACATCATTGGAAATATCAACTCCATCATTCATGAGAGGGTCCCCTCTTTGAAGTTATTTTATGAACTCCAAAAATTGATGTGAAAAAGATGGATTAAGTTGAATACACCTCTTCATATGGATACTTATGCATTTAATTCAAAGTGGTATGTGGAGAGGGAAGACATAGCTACACAAATATATTATTGTTAGGTGAAGCAATGTTAATTAATTCCATATAGTTAATATATACATGGAAACAAGCAACCATAATTTGAGAAAAGTGATTGAATTTTTTATGCTCATTAGCCCCACTATCTCTAGAGATGCAAAGGTGGATTTGTTGTGTATGACACAAACAAGTCCCATTGGATAGTAGGGGACATATGGGAACAAATTTCCAAAGGTTCAAAACTTTCTATGTATCTATTATCTCAAGTCAATATTTATTTAGCTATAAGAAGGAACTAGTCCATATTCAATTTTATCCATTGTATTGAGAGGAATAGGCTTATGGCCTCCAAGAAAGTTAAAAAGCTAGTTTTTGTTCACAAAAGTGTTCACCTTCATACAAGGAAGGTACCTTAGTATTTATAGGGGTCGATAACATGGTGGGGTGTGTTGGAAATACTAAGAGGGGTGTGAATTAATATTTCTTAGCAATTAGAAATTTATTAATCTTTTAGAGCATTAGTTAATATTCAACAATATTATTTTTATTATTCAGTATCAGATATCAAAAGTAGTAGACAACACCATACAATAACGCAAAAAGATAGAGAAAGTATATACACATATTTTTGGGTGGAAAACCCCTTTTGGGTCAAAAACCATTGAAATCTTCTTAGTAATTGTCTTATTCTTTTTAAAATAAATAAGTACATCAATTTTTCAGCTCCAACTAAAGGAGGCTCCAACCCCTTGGTTTACAGGAACCAACACCCTGTGTTTTATCAGCACACATTGAAAGGATGCACCCACATCCTACTGCAGGCTCTGACTTGCCCTAGCACCACCTTGTCGCCTTAAGTGTTCTCAGACACCAACCTAAAGGTGACTTCAATCACCTACCTTACACCACCCTGCTACCCTGAAGTGTCCGCAGACCTTGTTTCCCGATTTTCAAACTGCATCCCCCTGTAATCAGAATCAATATAAGAAAATGTAAAGAAGATAATGATGCACTATATATAATACAAAAAAATACTCAAACTAACCACTTCCCAATCAAGCCACTAGACAAGCTACACAAAAAATCATGTCTATCAATGTTATCACCGTTCAACTTACAACTACTCAACCTAACCACTACACATCACTGTTGAAATAGACCATTGAATATTACACATTACTGCTCAAACTGAACACTGACTATTGCACATCACTGCTCAACCTGATAATTGTATACATTTTCACTGCACTACACTGCTCTCGAATAAATATGCATTCACTGGTTCATAGAGTAACCATCCACATAACTATCCCAAGTTGCTAGTGTTGATACAAATACTAGGCACTAATGTCCACTGGTGGTATCTAAAAGCTAGATGCCTCAGGTCATCCCTATAACATGCTTGCAATGCTCTCAACCTTTTCCCAAGAACAAATACTAGCATATGTCTTATTACCACTGCTTAGATAGTTAGTGTGACATCATCTTTTACTGTTGCAATATCAAATATATTACTTATCATGCCACAATTGACTGTCACTTCACAAAGTTGTCAAGTCAACTCAGATCATCATATCACAATAGTGTCACAATCATCAATGTTGTCAAAATATCATTGTTTTATATTAGAAGCATTGTCTTATTGCAACAACCAAAAGCGCTGCTTCATAAACCCTTAATGGATTTCAATGCCAAATTTTCAAACTTACTCAACAATCTTCCAACATCGTTTTGTATTCAAGGTTCATGTCAAAGTTGTAGGTGTCATTGTTATGAACATCCTAGGTTATGAACTAGTTGCACTAAGACAATCCATTAACAAGCTAACACTTACATATAATCAAGTCTAGCACTGTCACATTAGTTTAGATTATTGTTACAATTACCTGTGTCAAGTCAAACCCTTATAAGTCAACATTACCAATTGTCATTGTTTGGTGACCTTCCTATAGTCATATTGTCCAAAGGTATTTATTATTCCCAAGGTCTCACTATACAATAGGGTTTCATTCCAGTTTTTCCCACTATTTGTAGTTGATTAGATATTGATTGTCATCAATGTCTTTGAGTCATCATGATGTGTCAACACTTACTTCTATCATGCAACTTCAATCATTTCATTGTCACTTTTCTTGTTTGTTGTTTATCAATGTGACTTAAGGTTTCATTTAGATCTCAAGTCTACAATAGTTAGTATTAGCGTCATATGTAAATGCAATTGACCTTGAACACAAGTGTATTGATGTAACCCTTTAGCACATAGTGAAATTATGTTGTAAAATGAAGCAATCTAACCAAGAGTAATCATATTGCTTAGTTGCCCACTATATTAAGGGTTTGACACACCACAAAAATTTAGTTTGCAACACACAAAGACCACATAAACTAATTCAGGGATCCTAGAGTTTGAACTCTTTTGAGGAGGGTTGAATGTATTATATTTGCGGACCCTTAGATTTTGAACAACTATGCCCTGGACTGGAATATAACAAACTATTATAGAGCTGAGCAATTAGGCCGCATGTATATGGTTACTAGCCCTAGTAAGATAGCTCCTTTGTGAGCCCTTGAGGCCACAAAAATTAAGGAATTGTCCCTTTCTCAACACCAAGTGACCAATCCAAGGTTCTGAAGAGAATACATGGTTGTAAACTTTGCATAGAATGGAGGTTGATGTTCTGATGAGAAGGTCTACTTCAAACGCTTAAATAATTTCCCAGCGAAGACCATAATACCAAGATAAAATTGCAAATTAAAACACTAAACAATACTACAAATAGTGCTCTAAATGAAGGTTGAGGTCACTTTGACAAGGGTCTAGCAATGCCCTTACACATATTATCTAAACAGGCCTGTGACCTAGCCTTAACAGAGGGCCGAAGAATCTGACAAGAGTGAATCCAGGCCAAACCAAGACAATTGTTAATTCGTTGTTGAGAGGCATAAAAAATCAAAACTACAAAGCATATCTTGGTAGTTTGATGCTTAAATCATGTCCTTGAAAGAATTGCAGGTCCTATATTGTTCAGTTTAGGAGGCCAAAAATGTCTTCTTCAAATAGGTCAAAAAATTTAGAAGTCAAACATAGGAAAAATTCATTGAATTGATGTGTGAAGTAAGGTATACTATCTCCCTTTTATAGACCTCAAAGGGAATTCATAAGGTAGGTGAACATTAGAGGAGACATGAACCTAATACTTTTAATAATGTTAATTTATTTGATTAACCACCATTGTTTAGTTATCTTAAGCCCTAATCAAGAAGTCTTGTCATTTTCCGCGAAGGGATTTAGGCATTTTTATGATGAAATACACCTCTCATAAATATGATGCCTATCCATAATATGATCTCTCCCTGAAAAATGAAAATAAACCCTCATGCTTAATTTTTTAGTCCCACAACTAATGAAAATATATCAGGTCACCACCCCTTGGGGTTTTAGCCTAGAAATTGGGGTCTCCAATTTGAAATGTGAATATCTCTCAAACCAGGAGGCCTCTTAAGGTGTACCACATACCACTGAAAACATATCGACGATGAAAATCCATTGACAAGGATTTCCAATACAAACCCAATAATTTTCCACTTCAAAAACCCTTAACAAAGTCAGGGTATGTCTTTAGTCTAGGGATCCAAAACCCTAGGACTAGGGTTTCCAACCATCTGACAGTGGAGATTCCAACTTGATTTAATCCAAATATTTATAAGAAGCTTTCATTATCAAGTTGAAATCAATGACTGGTGTTTTATTTCCAATCAAACTTTGTTGACATTAATGACAACACCATCCAACAATATCCCCCTTTGTTATTGATGGAAACACTCGTACTCCTTTTGTGAGTATAACTCCCCCTAAATTCATACTTCCATCTCCTTATGATTTCTCTCCTCCTTTGACATCAATGGCATAGGGTGACTCCCCTTGACAGTATGCCTACTTCTTATGGAGTTGTAACCTGCCTGTGCTCCCCCTGACAAGAAATCTTCCTTTATCTTCCTGCAAGGTACTTGCTTACTTTGAAATTCATTCTTTAATATTCACTGCAATGACCTTCCTCCCGTTGTCATGCTATGCTTCATATAGAATTCCTCTGTAGAATATGGATCAACTTGTCATGAGCTTCTGCAATTTTATACTACTAACCTATTATCAATGTTTATGACCGCCTGAGTTCTTCTTATGATTGATCACTATGGACTTGTATTCGTTTGATTTTTTTTCTCCCATTGAGCCCATAATTTTTCCTATCTATCAACTGTAGATCTATCTTAAAAAACGTGCAACATACTGTTGCATAGACTCCCTGTCTTCAAAATTCAGGGAGTCAACAAGATGGCTTCTTCAAAATAAAGTATCACCCAACTCTTTAGCTATACCTTCTTGACTCGTGTCATCATCCAATATTCATGTTGGTTCATCATGACCTTTTTCCAATACAAAACCTAAAAACATGATTGTTGAGACTTTCTAATCTGCTTGGTCTTCTTGTACCTATTTTCTTCTCTATACTTTCTTGTACTTGACATCGAGATTTTGATTCATGGTTGATTCCACCTTGTACCTGCAATCGTGGGCTATGTGCCCATAATTGTGGCACTTGTAACATTCAATGTTGGGGTTATCATTCATGGAAGATTCCTCCTTTTATATGCAATCATGATCTATATGGCCATAGTTATTGCATTTGAAACATTCGATGTTTGGCCTAGTTGACATTTACTTTCTACTAACAAATTCATCGTGAAACTTGTCTCGTGATCTTGCAGACCTACTTTTAGAGTTTTGATAATACCCTCGATAATTTTACCTATTAGAAACTTCAAAATCCCTAGCCATATGTCCAACGTTAGTACATGAAAAACATTAACCATTAAACAAATTAGTGTACCTAGATGGTCTTATGTATGTGTTCTTCTTTGGAGGCAGTGGTGTAGTCTTTTGTCATCCTTCATCCTTGATTACTTTAGCATCATTCTCTAGAGCTGCAAAATTCTTAATATTCTTCATTTTTTCACTTCGATCAATCTTCTCCTCAATCTGAATTTGTGAAGTCTTGGAGCTTGTGCCTTCGTCACATGGAGCCTTACCTACTCTTTCTTCCTTCATCTTAAACTGAGCTAATTCTTGATCTTTTGTTTCAAAATCCTATAATTGTTCCTTTTGACAATCCTTTAATTTGTTGATTTCATTAAGAGTTGTGTCAAGTTCTTCTTTCTTTTGAGTAAGGTCTTCTTGAAACCAAATTTTCAAGATTTGTCTTCTTCTTTTTTCTTCTTATATTTGTGACTTTAGAAGAGTGACCATTTATGCTTTTTTGTTGATAACTTGTATTTGTTACTTTTGCCTTCAACATTCCTTCCTGAGCCTGTCTATTTATGCCATAATTTTATCTAGTTCCCTTTGATTTTGATCAACTTCAGATAAGTAATTTTTACCAGATTCCTTTTGTTGGCTTATGAGGTCTTTCTCTTTCTTTTATGTTTCCTACACCTAGAGTTTCAATAGAGAAACTTCTTCATTGAGTCTGCGATTTTCCTTCTTTGTGTTCTTCCATGGTTTAAAGATATTAATTAATTCATTTTCTATTTATTCTTCAGCATCAATGTTTTATTATTTGACATGAGGGTCTACAAGATTATCAACATATTTATCTTGACCTATATGTTTTCAACCTTCATAGAGATCTTGAATTTTTACCCAAAGATGTTTGGCGGATGAGTATTGGCCAACTTTCGCTTTTACAGTGTTTGGCAAAGTACCAAGAATTACATTTATGGCTTTCATATTGTATCTTCTAAATTCTTCAGTAGATGTATCTCCAAAGACAACAGAGCGCCATCTATAATATGCTTGAGTTTTCAAATAAGCTTCTATTCTATCTTTCCAGAATACAAAACTTAATTCATTGAACATAGGAATTGGGCCAACATCTTCATGAACAGTAATTGGATTTGAGACTATTTTAATACCTAGATGTTCCTTTGAATGCTTGGTGATTTTCTTCATTGATTTTATCATCTTTGTACTCTGAGTGAGCCTTCCAATTGTTAAGCTACTATTGAAGGAACATGCTCTGATACCAATTGTTTGAAATACTAAGAGGGGGGTGAATCAATATTTCTTAGAAATTAGCACTTTATTAATATTTTCAGAGCATTAGTTAATCTTGAAAAATATTATTATTATTGAATTTAGGCTTCTATGATCCATATCAAGTTTATTAAGATGGTTTTCAGCAATAATCACATCAAAATTCATTTGTCGACGCGTTTCGAACCAACAAGTGTGGTTCATCATCAAGCGAGATGAAGAATCAGATCATGGAAACAAGTTAAATAGAGAGATCAATCATTAAACTACTATAAAAACAACTACTTTTGACCAAGGAAACGACTACAAAGGACTAGGCAACATCGACATTTGACTGGACCAAGAGACAGGGAAAGGAATATTAATTAATTAATTAGTTTGTTTGTTAAATCAATTCATTATTATTTTTATTTGTAGAAAATAAATCAGTTTATAATTAACTAAATTATTTTAGTGAACTTAAACTCAGAACCTAAAACCTAAATATTTTAATATCCTCTTTAATATTTTAAAAGTACCCAAAGATTTGTGTTAATATAGGACTATTATAAAACTAATAACTAGTTAGTTGATTAGTTAACATGATTCTAAGTTCATTTATTTATTTATTTTCACTATATATGTAACTAAATAAGTAATAAAATAAGGGTAAATTCTATGAAGATTTATGGGATAAATTGTTTATAAAAAATTAGTTAATTTAAATATTAAATTTATTTATTTTCATTAAAGGAATCATGAGATAAACAGGGAATAATCCTAAATGTTTATTAATGAACCCACTAATTAGTTAATAAGTCTATATTTAAATTTTATA
>APFE031518629.1:1542-60580 GCA_000404065.3 Pinus taeda | reverse complement strand
ACAACTCAAAACTCTAACCATTGAACTTCTCAATCTCTATCTTTCCGCTGCTCGCCATCTTCTTTCACCACCAGAATTGATCTCGCAGATCTCTCACTGAACAGGGTCTACCACAGGCCCGAGCGAAACCCCTCAGCAACAAAGGCGTCCCCTTGAAGCCAAAACAACTCTGATACCAAAATGTAGGTTTTAACCCTGTACAGAAATTATCTGCATACGAATTCTAAATCACAGGAAAAATAAAAATGCGAGAGCGTAACACATAAAACACATATACACAGATCTCAAAACCGAGACTACCAGCTTGATTTTTCATTATGTTCCTTTCAATGTTACAATACATATTTATACATGTCGAAGCATCCAATACCATGGACCGAAAACCATCATGTCCAAAACCATGGACCAAAACCATAGGTAGTTTCTCCCAACCTAATATAGGGTCCAAAATAAATTTTTCCCAGGGTGCTGCCCTGGACCCCGTAGAGGGGGGCTACCCGCCCCCCTCAAACCCCCCAGATAGGGGGGGCTGCCGTCCCCCCTGTGACCCCCGCACTACGCAATCGATGCAACAAAGGGGGGACTCTGCCCCCTGGTTCACTACGTAGGTTAGTCGTGGAAAGAATATAACACAACCCAACAGGTCAGAGCTATGTAATTTACCTATTTATGATGGTAAATTTGATTCTTTTATTCATGAATTTGAGGAATGAAAATCGCTCGACTAACAAGTTCTTTATTGCTCACCCATTAAGGGTGAGGAGAAGGAATTTATTGCTCGACCATAAGGGAGAGGGAGAGGATGCGCAAGAAAGCTCGACCATGAGGAAGAGGACCTTTCTTTAGATAGATCCCTTCCCTGCTACATGAATGTTAGTTCCATTAACCACTTGTTCTATTTACCCCCACCTATTGAGAAGAGATGACTGCTTACCTCACTTTACCACCCTACTTATAAATGCCTTCCCCCAACAACTTACAGCGAGCATATTCGAATGAGATGAGATAGAAGGAAGGACATAGAGTTGTTGGTTGGACAACGGGACAAATGGGTGGGCATAGCTTCAATAACACCTTCTTTAAGAATCTTAGTGAGTGGTACCAACTGCTTACTCTGCCTTTATATTTACTTACCATGCATGCCACTTGTTCTACCATTCCTTTCACTTGCTAGTGTCTTTACCCTAGGACAATGGAGGGAGGGAATGTGAGGCCCAACCCATTCAGTCCACGAGGAAGATCAAAAATACAACAATATGGTGGATGGCATGCTATGAAAAACCCACCTTACCCTTGACTTTCTTTACTGCCGAAAGACTAGAACATGGATGTTTGTCCAACCCATTCATTCTACTAGGAGGAATACTCAAACCCCAAATTAAGGTGGATTTATGAAAAGTCAGTATTTTTCTTTAATTAGAGATAAAGCCATCATAGATAGAGGTTGGACACTGAAGATTATATTCCCTTTGTAAAGTTTCCCATCTTCCCTTCATTAGTATAGTTATTCGAGTCGGCCAGACACCCAATAGTAATGAAGCACATTAAACCGAGGTTAGCCTTACACTTACCCATCCTTATTAGGTATACTCACCAACCAAGCACTTACGTAGGAACCGAATAGGAAGTAGCTAATTCTTACTAGAGAAGTCACTAAAGGATAGGTACATACTATTTTGAATCTATAACTAGGTTTACCGTAAAGGAAAAAAAAGAAAATACTTCCTACTCTTAATCTCTCTTTACATAACGAAATTCACAATAGTCTTCTTAATCTCTCTTCAACATTAGATACTTAATAGATCCTAAGCATACCTGCTCCTATACTTCCTATTTCCTAAGCATACCTGCTGAATTCATCCTAAATATACTAAAAACTGAAGACTTTATGTTTCCATTCGCAGTTCTCAAATCTTTATTTGATCCTTTATTTTCTATGCACTTGACTTTATTTAATGATGCATTATTGATAGATTTTTCCTATAATTTTGTACATACAAGCGAGACCAAAACCTAGCAAAGGTAGTTACAGGTGTAGATCGAGATTGAGAATGTGGGAGAAGCACGAAAGGTAGGACCAGAAGCAAGAGTAGTAGCACCAACTAAGGATTTGCACCAGGCTCCTGACTTTCACTAGCCCTTTAAACAGTACCACCATAACCAATAGATCATAGCCAGAGGCAAAGGCATCATAAATAGAAGCGACATTGATTCAACTCGCTAACCCAAATCCATCAATATCAGAAACATATCAAAATAGAGTAGCCCAAAAAGCAGAGACGGTAGAATCAAAGCCAAACACAGCAATGACAAGGGATGGAGTCACTCACTCATTCATATGGGTGAGGGCAGACCCATATATAGATGCAGAAGCAATTGCAGTTGACCGAGTGTAAGCGCTTGATATTGAACCAATTGTAGTTTATCCACGGACATAAGCTCAGCCCATTTACTCAGTTGTTGTTGTTGAACCAGTCTATTGAGTTTGGTATCAGTGGCAAAGAAAGCAGCAGATCCTATTATAGCTCTAGATTCATATCCAGAAGCTGATTCCCAATAGCAAAGGTACCAACATAAGAGGTGAGAGAAACAAAGACAAAGACATAAGCTAAGGTGTAGGCAGCATAGCTAGGACTAGTATCTGTGCCAATTTAGCCTTGTTGACCGAGTGGTTGACCCAGACCTATCAAAAGGAGGGGCATCACTAGTTCAATTTGATCCATTTCTAGGTGCAGTCCCAGTTATTGAACCATCAACTGAATCACCGTATCCATAGCCCACTCTGGAATAGACTGTGCAAAAAGCTGGAACAAGTTCGAAAATCGAAACAGGGAGGCTAGCTGGGAAAGAAGTTGGGAAACGCAGGGATGCGAGCCCTGGTAATGTGTCCATCAGTACACTTGGGTATGCTTAGTTTCATAGCTCTATATGTAAGGAAGGTGTGGATAGGACCTATTGTAAGGTGTAGGTAGGGCCAATGTCATAAACCTAGGTCTGGTGTAACTAAGCCCGCCTCTGCATCTGCCTCTCCTTCCTCCACATCCAAATAGAAAACTGACTAAACAACGTATGCAATGGATTCTTAAACCCTTGTTTCTAATTGCTATTAGTTCTTAAATCCATTCAACTGTTGAGTAAACGACTTAAACTGATGATGATGCCTATGATTGCTTTGATGCTGGTAAAACTACCTGCTATGGAATGGAGAAATGCATAGTATATAAAGCAAGGTCCTGTCTTCTAGGAGCAGGACACATGAAGAGACACAATGCCAGGGCTTAAAGTAAACGTTGCACTCCCGAATATCAATTCTGAAAAACCAAGACTCTTTGCCAACTATACAATGAAAAGGCACATCCCATTACTATCTTTCCATACATCTACTATTCAGTTCCGATAAAGGCATACAGAGAGCCCATAGAACACATGTCTCCTTACTTCTTAGCAGCCCGGGTTAGACGCCCCAATAGAATGGCCAGTAGATCCAAATCTAGGCATAGAGGTCGAAGCAGCAATTAAGTGGGAGAAGCAACGATTTATGTTGATTCGATTGATGATGCAAGTAAGCTTGTTGACCCATAATCAGTTTACTCATAAGCAACAACTATTATTATTTCATTCATTCAACAACTTGATAGTACTCTTTTTCAGAGAAGTTTTGATGGAGTTCTCCTTCGATGTGTACCCCAACCCAAATACTTTTCTATCCTAAAGGAGGCCCATGCTAGTGTTTGTCAATCATATTTTGGTGTTAACCTCACTTATACCAAGATCCTGTGCATTGGCTATGATTTTCCCACCATACACCGTTATATCCCTAACATTACCTGCATCTATGCTTTATGTCAGTGTCAGTCTCATTTAGTGCATGCTCTTTTCCATGACCTATTTCTCGGTGAGTCTCCATGGCCCTTTCCATTTGAGGTTGATACCTTATGGGGTATGTTGACCACTACGTGTCAACTACCCATAGTAGTACACCCCCTTTTTCGCAAAAGGGGTAGCACTTGATTGACGTGTCTATGCCATTCGACTGTCATTATTAACCCGATCATATTATGTTGTAAACCTAGTCTGCATTTGTAAATTGTTAACAATTTTAGCAGCTCTGTGTCGTGTATGTAAATTTCTTAGGAAAACCTAATTTTCTAGTGATGATCTACGTTCCGGAAAGTTTTTTGTCTCACCGATCCATGATCGGCAGAGTTTTCCTTCTGCTTAACCCCAAAGACGGAATGGATTTTGTCATTAGAATCTTAGGGGATTCCTAGTGTGCTTCAAGTCTATGTAAAAGTAATTTGGAAATAATCCTAACTATTTGGTTAGGTTATTACAAATTTCTTAATCTGCTAGATTATATTTGTGTCGTAGAACTGGGTGGTCTATGAGGGTCTATGTCAAATGGGTTTTTCCCCTTGAGATGTAAAATTGTAAAAGTCATGATGTAAAGTGTCTTGAGGGTTAGAAAATGTTTTATCCCCTCATAAGTCTTAGCTCATAGGTGACTTTTCCAAAGACTAAGTTCGAGGGTCTAATAAAAATAATAAAAGATATAAATAATTATAATAATAATAAATAAAAATAAAAAAAATAAAAATAATAATTAAAAAATAAAATAAAATAATAATAAGTCAAAGGTTTTGAGGAAATAGATGCAAAATTTAAATTTTTAATATATTAAAATGCATTTAAGAAATTTCGACGGATGAGATTAAAAGGGATTTTGATCTTCATCGACGATCGAGATCATTTTGACATGGATCACTCGAACTAGCCATTGGGAAATTTTTCCTTTAAATAGGGTTTTAGGGGTCATTTCAAATCATTTGATCTGTGAGTCTTATGCTGAAGAAATCTCTCTTGTAGTCATTTTCTATATGCAATAAAGAAAGACTCTGGGGTTGAAATCTTGCTGATGTTACTCTTCTCGAATTGCTATAAGATGTTTTATTTTGTTGCATGAATTTATTTTCAGCCATTGATGATAGCTTGATAAAGAGTGATTTTAAACACAGGTATCTTGTTTAGTTGTTAGGGTTTGAATGGTAGTTAAATTTCTGGATGTGATGGCAGGTATCTCCATTACATTTGGATTTTAGTATTGTTTTCTCCTTCTTCATTAATGGTTGATTTAAGCAGTGCAGGAAATCCTTTTTTTCAGAGTACCGGGCGTTCGGGGAAGTTCTCGACTGAACCAGCCAACTCCCAGATTGCATTTTCTAAAGAGCCCAGCCAGTTTTGATCCCGGGCTTATCATTTGAAATTTTCTAGTGAATGCACAAAGGGTTTTCTGAATCACCTCACATTAAATTTAAAATTATGAAAATATTTCTGTGGCATACTAGCAAATCTGGCTATTTAGAGCCTTTAAACTGTGGATACTATAATTATTTAGCTGGTTTTAGGGTTTTTAGGTTTTTCTTCTTGCACATATTATTTCTAGATGTTTGGTTCTTGTTATTGCAGGTTGCAGGTTCGAAGAAAACTTTTTTGTCCGAAGCTAGATCTAGGCCCTAGAGGGTAAGATCTGGCCTTAGGATCAGCTCTGGCAGGGGTATTTGTTTCAGATATGCAAAATTTCATGGGGTTTTCATCGGGGAAATCTGAAGAAAAAAGATTCAATTTTTTTTTAAGGTTTTTGAAGAATCGTGGGGGTTTTCCAGGCTATCTGTTTGTTGCTTGTGATTTGACAGAAATTTTTGAATTTTTTTTTACAGGTTGTGGGATTGCTGTTTCACCTCCCCGCCTTTTCTATCCTCCTCCATTTTTTGTCACCTCTGCCCTCAACCACCTTCACACAGCTCCTTCATCACCTACGTATTTTCTCCGAAAGCTATCACGCTGACTTGAGAGTGCATCCATCTGCCACGACTTATCTTTCTGCATTCCTCTCCTCGCTTTCAGTTTTTATCTTTCAAATTCGCTGCATCTCTCCCTAAATTCCTGGCTGCTAGACCCGTCAAAGCGCCATTCCACAGTGGCTGCCATAACCCCTACGTGCTAGCTCCTAACACAACGTCATTTCTGCTGCCTCTTAATGTTGCCCATTGTTTGCCTTGTTGCCGTATCTGCAACCCTCAAGCCCTCCTTGCTGCCTCCGTCCAACTCTATTCACATCCTGTAGCCACGCTTCCACGCAACCTGCAAACAAGAGTTACACCCTCAGCTCCTCTATTTTCTGCGTGCCATTCTCGTTGATCACCTGCAAAAACGTGCCCACCCTCATCTCATGCAGATATGCGTGAGTTCCTCTTCAACCCCACAGCTCATCATCATCCAACTTCATGCAGTCATATTTCTGCCGTCCCTGCTCCTCACTGCGTCTTGCGCTGTCAAGCAAACCCATCGTACCCTCTACCCATTATCCTGCTCTTCCCTTGCCCGTTGCACTTGTAAACACTAAACGCAGACAAAAATTTGATTGATACGATGTGTAAGTTTAGGATAATGTATATATGTTAGTATAGGATAGTTAGGGTAGATTCAATTTTTTGTTTCTATCATATAGTTTAGAATTTTTTTATTTGATTTTCATTTAAATTTTATTTATTTAGATTTTAGATTTTACGAATTTCACTTTTTTGCATATATTAGATCAGGTTTTAATTTCTAGTTATAGTTTAATTTTAGTTTGTTTTATTTAAATTTTGAATTTAGAACTATAAAAAAAAAATCATAAAAGGTTTAAATTTTAGATTTTTGCTTAGTTCAGTTTTGTTTTATTTGAAAATATTAAAAAAATAAAAAATATAAAAAGGGCATAAAAAGTTCTTTTATGGTTTTAGATTAGATTTTAATTTAGGATTTTAATTTTGTTTTATTTTGATTTTTGGCTTTAAAAAAAATAATAATTGAAAAGCTTAACTAAAATTGAAAATTCGCTTTTGGTGTCTTTTATGGTATCTATGTTCCACTTCTCTATAGTTAAATGCACTTAACTGTTTATTCAAATTAGCTATGTGAAAGTGGTAACTCATTAGCATTTAAAGTTGGATGGTTATTTAAAGAATTTAATCTTTTGAATTTTAATTGTTGGAATATTGTTAAGGCATTGTGCATTTATTGATTATCTTGCATTTGGTAAAATTAATCTTTGCTTGGGTTATTTGATGCTAAATGATTCTTTTACAAGGTTCATATTTCTGCAACATTTAATAAATAATCATTTAATCACTAACTCCATAAGGCACTGGTACATTAATCAATCAAGTGCTAAATTGCCTTGCTGTGTCTCCCAACCCAACTGGTCCACAGTTGGTCTTCCTTTATCCCATAGGGTCTACCCCCGTTAGCCTGCTTCAGGGAGACGGCTTAAACAGAGGGATCGGGGATCAGGGCGACAACACCCACTCTGAGCGTTATCGCGCTGCCTGGAAAATCTGTGCGACAACATTTTTTGGTGCCATTGCTGGGGATAGAGTTTTTCTGTCCCTGGTGTTTCAACGACATTTCATCTTCATTCTTCTCTCTCATCTAGAATATAGAATCTTTTCATTTGAGCCGGCAAGGTCAACATTTTTTGGCATCATCTCATCTTTTCCGCCATTCATTAGCCTGTCAAACGGCCAACATTGTTTGGCGTCATTTGATCTTTTCATCGCCTTATCTTTTGTCACATCGTTTAATTGTACCTTTAGCACCTAGACTCTTCAGTTCGTTTCTTGTTTGGGTGGCGACTCCATTTCTTTTCATTTATTTTTCCCAGAGAAGAAGCCTCCCTCATATCTGCTTGTTTGTTGCTTTTTGGATCCTAGAATTAGATTCATCATTAAAGTGGTGACTCCACTTCTTTCATCTCTTGATTTTCTTGATCCGAGATCTCTTTCTATCATCCATTTGGTCTCTCATTATTCATCATGGATTATACGTTTACCCCATGTCATTTTACTGATGTTCTCCATGATATTCCGAAAGTGGCCATTTCTAAATTACCTTTGTTCTCGAGTGGTGATTCAGTCACTGTTAGAAAGCATCTAGGCAGGTTTACTTGTACAATGATCATACATTGTAGACCTCCTCAGTATGATCATGAAGATGTCAAAATGTGTCTATTTGTCCTTTCTTTAGAGTGTGATGCTTTGAATTGGTTTAATAATTGTCCTAAAGATTCTTTCACTTCTTTACAAGACATTGTCAATGCTTTTAAATATAGATATGGTTATCAAGATAGCTCACCTTGTTCCCCTAAAATTGTGCAACATAATGAAAGTAATCTTATGAAAGGTCCAGCTATCGATGACAGATTTCAAAACAATTCTTCATATCAGAATGTGCCATTCACTTGTACCATTGCAGATCAAATCCATGATAGTGGAAAAGTAGGGACAAATTATAAAATCAGTGTCGACAATGAAAGGGAAAATCAGAAGCAAGCTATAGAAGAACTAATGTGGCTGGTAAAAAATATGGAGATCAATCAAGAAAAATTTGTAACTAATTACACCAATGATATGAGAACTTTATGCATCCACCTGGAAAAACATGATAAGGAGATAGAAATCATGAAAATTAAACACTCTGATCACATAACCAACATGCAAAGTCAGCATGATAAGGAAATTGAGACCAAGAAAGCTAATCATGACAGGGAAATTAGTTTTATGCAAAGCAAGTTATCAGGCTTAGAGGAAAATATGACAACCATGGAAGCTAATCAGATATGTCTTCAGAATAAGTTATTGACCATGGAAGAAGACCATGTCAGAGAAATCAGTACTATGAAAGTTGAACACTCTAGCCAGATAGATGCCATTACAATACAAGTACATAAATTTCAACAGCAGTTAGAGGATGAAAGAAACCAGGAAACATCAACAGATCAGAAACCTCCTTATTTGTTGCAAAAAGCTCCATCTTATTATGAGGAGGTCATTGGTTCAATTGAAAAGTGGTTAATTGAAGGTGATCCAGATAAAATTAAAAACGAGCTCTTGGTCAGTGTAAGCTCTTGGATCAAGCTTAGTCATTGTTAAGCTTTTGCTTTGGTTATGCATGGGATCAAGAAAGGAAAATAAGGCAAGAGGAAGGAAGAAACAAGCAACGGAAATGAAGGATCAAGAAGCTACAACGGGATTCTTTGCAGGTACCAATTGTCATGTGTATTTTCCTTGCTATATTTTTCATGTATGGTATTGCATGTGGTTACATTGTTGTTGTGGCATGGGTTTTTCTAGGTGTAATTGTGTTTTCAACCTAGCCTTTCCATTTCTGTATAGCCATGGTGTGATAGGTTTCTCATGTTTTGGTTGAGATGGATTTTCGGATGGATTTGAAGCTGAGTGGGGTGGATCTCCAAATGATAGAGCACATGCCCTAGTGGTTCCTGAACTAGATTATGGATCAAGGTAAAGCCACTAGCCTAGTGACCCCTGTGCCAGATTGTGGGTTGTGGTAAAGCCACGATTGTGTTGCCTCGGTGGGCCTAGGAATCCTTGCCGATGAATGGAAGGATATACAGTAAAGCCAAGAGGTTGTTTTCTCTTTGTTGGGCCTAGTAATCCAGGGTTTGGGAGATGCGGTAAAGCCTCAAGAGTGGGTCTCCGTTTAGGGCCTAGTGGTTTGAGTTTGGATTACAGTAAACCTTGAGAGACTAGGAGACAAAAAAATTCCTCAAAGTGTAGGTGGAGAAATCTAGTGGCATCCATGCTTGTTTGGCCTAGTGATCGAGTGGAGATCATGGTAAATGATGTTATGATATGTTTATTCTATTGGTTTAGTGATCCGGGGTGGATTATGACAAAGCCTGGTTTCGATTGATGAGGGTGAGGTGGTTTATCCTTTGTATGCCGTGGTTGGTTCTTTTGGTTTGAGTCCCACATTCATGTTTGGAAAATGGCATGGGGATGAATGGCGGAAGAGCGATTTGGCTCAGTCATTCCATGGTAAGATGGATCGTGGAAGTCCCATCCCAAGTTTGGTTTTTTACCATTAATGAAAGGTTATTTTGCCTCGTATTTCTGTTAGCATTTTGATGAATCATATAGGTTTATATCGTTGTACTTTAATGAGTATTTTTGTTGTTATTATGTTGGTTATATGTGTGTTTCATGACAAAAACTATGTATGGATCTCAACATGTTCTTGCTTGTAAATGAATGAATAATGTATCTATGGCCTAATAAATGGTAATGCAGAAAATGGCATGAGGGAACAATGGTTCTTAGTGACACTCAGATAGTACAAGATCCCTATGTTTAATTCTATTGGTTACACCTGTAGATTACATGCTTGCGACATGTTTGACGAAATGCATGTCATGGCTAATAGGGCTTTGATTAAGGTCTTGTTTAACTTATTTCTCATGCATCATTGTTTCCCTGTTCTTTTACTGCTCCTAATTTATCATTCCATTCTCGAAAGTGACTTGGGTTGTGGGCCTAAAAAAGTGGCTCAAATCCCGGGGACACTAGCATAACATTGGTAAATTGGGTCTCTGGAAGGAAAGCCTGTGAGAGTGAATTTGGGTTTTCTGGATGATGTTGTGCCTATAGCATGAGAGCAACTGAGGCTTAACATGTCCAGAACATCAATGGGACCCAGGGACATGATGTATGAGTGGCTGACATGTCTCATGAGGGTTTTGTTGCTAATGTGGATAGGTTGGTTGATGTGTTTTGTCGATTCCACTTCCTTAAGGTCACATAGGAGGTTGAATCCAATCATAGTAGCCTCTCATCGCATGTTTACCCCGGTAGGCTGGTTACTTGGGTAGATGTGGGAGGAGGGTGTTACAACCTGAATCTAGATACCACACACTCCCCATTACAGTGCTCACCATGCATGCAATTATGGTGAAGTCTAATTCAAATTGTGAGGTAAGCATTTCACCTCCTGCTTCTCCTGAAGACTTCTTGTGTGGACACTTTGTTGCATAGTGCCCGAATTCATGGAAGTTAAAATATTTTGTCTTGCTTAAATACTTCTTCTTGCCATTTTTATGGTTGGTCTCTGCCTTCTTGTCCTTACTCTTCTTTCCCTTCATAACTAAGGAAAAATTCTCTTCCTCCTTAGATTTGGATGCTACTCCATCCCTAGTGTTCCACCAAATTTCTTCCTACACCAGATCATACCAGAGTCTTTACCCCTTCCATTTACAGAGTCATGGTAATTGTACAAGGATTTTAGAAGGCACATGAGAGCTATGCTTACTAGTTCTGAAGAGGAAATATTTTCTTAAACTTCTCCTAGCTCATCTTGAAAATGAGTGAACTTAGAGAGGTAATGTGGAATGATTTCTCCTTTCTGCATGAAGATGTTGTTTATCTTGTTCCTCAATGGAAATTTCCTGGCATCACTACCATTTTCGAATAGCTCAGTGTGGGTCTTCCACATAGAAAAGGGAGTCTCCTTACCATGTAAATTTGAGACTATGTGGTCTCTCACACCCTCCAGGATGATCCTCCTGGCTTTTTCAGTATCCTTCTTACATTGTGCTAATTGTTGTGCACCTGATAATGTTGGCTTTGAAATGTAAATCTTGTTGTACTCTGGCACACCATTATCATCGAGCACTACTTCCATCTTGTCCTTCCAGGTTATGAAATTTGAGGTTACCTTAAGGGGATACTCCAATCTTAATTAGTTAAAAGACATTTTCCAGCACAAAAGAAAATGACTTCACTAAATCTACAAATCAAAATCTCTGGAGGAGAAGATCTATTGACTAGTTTTTAGTGTGATTTCTTCTTTTATACCATGTAGCAATTAATAGAAATTTGATACTACTAACAAAATCAAATTGAAATCATGAGATTAAAAATTTCCTCTACTATTTTGTGAAATGAAAATCACAATTTAGAAACACATGCAATGACATGCAAACATTAAAACACCACAAGAAAAAAATGATTTACAGGTAAAATCCCATATGTTGATTTTCATTAATTACATGAGAATGAAAAATTATTACAATGTCTTGCTTCGAGCCTGTTAAAATTGGAAACTAGGGCCAAACTCCATGTGGGTCATCTTATTTATGGCAGCTGATATTTTTAGAGGTGTAGGATTGATCTGAAGATCATCCAATTCCGATAAGTATTTATGAAGTTATGAATTTATTTATGTTATGGACAAATTGTTAAGTCAGCCAACAACTTATGTAGGCTTAGAAGCCCAACAGTCATGTCTATTCAACTTCTACGTTTTAGTATAAATAGAAGAGGACTTCAAGTCATTTCTACACACTTGTATCTCTTCCTCTCTCTACTTGTCTTTGGGTTTTAGTAGGAGGAGAGATCCTAAGGAAAAGCTGGAAAAGCCAGACAAGACGGAACTGTCAGAAAAGTCGGAAAGGTCAGAACTGTCGGAAAAGTTGGAAACGCCGAAATTGCCAGAAAAGCCGAAAAAGTTGGAACTGCCGAAAAAGCCGGAAACGTTGGAAATACCGGAAAAGCCAGAAAATCCAGAAAATCCGGAAAAGTCGGAACTGTTCGAACTTCCGGAAAATCTGGAACTGCCGGAAAAACTGGAACTATTGGGAACTGTCGGAACAGCTGAAGCATCTGTCTCTGAAGGAAGGAAACATGATGTATGAGATCATGGGCAGCATAATAAGCATCATGATGATATGAGCATGGGAAGCATAATGATGCATGATGATATGAGCATGGGCAGCATAATGATGGATGAGATCATGAGCATGGGCAGCTTGATGATGAATAAGACCATGGAAGATGCAACATGATGAGCCTCATGAAGATAAGAGTAGCTCATTCATCAAGGTTCAACACATGTGACAATACAACAAGGTGTCACACGGTAATGTGCAGCAAATAGACGAGATGCAACACTATGATAAGTGAACGAGTCACCTTATAGAATCAGTTGAAGCAATATGTCTTCAACTGGTCTCATGCCAATATCAAAAGTCAAAGTTATTGACTTCTACTGTAAATGTACTATCTCTCTCACTTTCTCTGTTGAACTTTGAAGAACATAAAAGAAGAATTGATCAAGGGTTTCCCCACATTGTGGGGTTTGTCCCTGGCTAGCGCCACATCTTGTGTCCTCTTGTCTTGGCTTGTCTTCTGCGATTTATATTTTTGTTCTATATGCAGTTTACTTTATGCTGATGTGATTGAAGACAATGTCCAAGCAAGAGTGAAAGAGAAATCACCAAAGACAATAGGGACAAGACAAAAGAATCAATGAGTTCCACATCTCTCTTCTAAGTTCGCTAAGGCTGAAGTGGAAGCAAAGAATATTATCAGAATAGCACAACGAAAGATCACTTCATTGGGAAGTTCAGATCTAAGGGTGGAAGGAAAGGCAGATGCCTTGATTGCAATAAGTTTGGCCATCATGCAAAGAGCAAAGACACATATCTTGATGAAGATAACAATCGTTCCAGGGACATATTCAATGATCAGAGGAATGATAAGTAATACAGGTCATCAAGGAAATGGTCGACTCTTCAAAGAAAGAAAGGAACCCCATAATCTCTTTTATGTACCTGATCACAAGAAGAACCTGGTGTTCATCTCGAAAATGGAAGTTTAAGGTTTCAGGGTGGCACTCATCGATGGAAAGGTATGTGTTTGAAAATAGATTTTTCAAAGATGTTTTAGAGTTCAAGGTTGTATCAAGTCCACTGGGGACCATGTCCATTGACTCAACACTGGAGGCCTATGAGTCAGATGGTGACTGGGATGCCTGAATTCAAAAAGAGCATGAAGGTACATGTCTGAGATGTACCGAAGGAAAATCTTACAAGGGAACCATTCCCCTCATGTAGCAGGTCCACAGGTTTGGAACAACTATGGAGTTTGAGCTTCATGAACGAGAATCTCATGTATACAGGTGGAAGAAAGCCCTCTATGGCTTGAAGCAAAACACCCCGAGCATAGTATGCAAGGATTGATAGCTGTTTGATGAAGTTGAGATTCACTAGGAGTGAAACCGATCCAAACCATTACCCAAAGGTTGTGGATGATAGACCTGTCATACTGGCACCTCATAAGGATGACCTATTTCTGACAAGTGCAGACCCTCTCATTTGTAGAAGTAAGAGGGAGTTGGATTCCAAATGTGGAATGCTAAACTGTAACCCTATGACTACGTCAAGGATATTAACTTTCAGAAGTTATATGGTAGTGATGTCGGACCAGATTTGGGAAATGCCTTTGAGTTTTATAAACTCAATCACGTTGATGTTCTTGGTGAACTTCGGACATACGTTTTGCAGTTAGCATGGTGAGCTCATATTTGGTTGAGCCTCACTGGATTGGTGCCAAGAATCCTCTGAGATATCTTCGGGGCACAATCTCTCATGGATTCAGATACACTGCCGGAAATATGAAAACTGCATGATTATTCGAATGTTGATTGGGCAGGCAATGTGGAGGATCACTAGAGCACTTCTCAGTGTTGATTCTCTTTGGATTCTGTTTTGATATCATGGATAAGCGGGAAGTAGAAATCGGTCATTATAAGTATCGCCGAGACCAGATACATAACTACGAGTATGACCTCATATGAAGTTGCTTGGTTGTGGAAACACTTCAGTGAGTACACATGATGAATACCACTCTGATTCTCTATGAAAACCAGAGGTGGAATTCGATTATTGAGGAATCCTGTACTCAATGATTGCTCTAGTAGATAGACATCATATATTGCCTTATTTGGGATATGTTAGGTGATGAGAAAGGAGGCTCCATCGCACTGAGGTGATGTACAGGTCGCTACACTTTGTCAGAGCCTCGGGGAAAGATCAAATTTGTGATTTTCTCGAACGACTTGGAGTCGTCAAGAGACCCTTGTCAAAGGGTCTTTCATGTTGCATACATAGGTCTGGGAGCTCTGGGGGCTTGCGGTTCTTACTAGAGCAACACACGACCACAGGGTGACTCACACTCCCCTGGTGGTGCGCATTGGGACAGGATGGTTCGCTCTCCTATGGACATGATGATTTTCTCTCCTGTCGACAGGATGATTCGCTCTCCTGTGGACAAGATGATTCGCTCTCTTGTGGGACAAGATGATTTTCTCTCTTGTGGGTCAGGATGATTCGCTCTCCTGTGGATAGGATGATTACTTCTCCTATGAGGTGTGGATGATGTGGTCTCCATGACGATTGTGTAGCAGTATGATTAATTCTCCTGTGAGGTTTGGATGATGTGTTCTCCATGAAGATTGTGTAGCAGGATGATTAATTCTCCTGTGAGGTCTGGATGATGTGTTCTCCATGACGATTGTGTAACAGGATGATTAGTTCTCCTGTGAGGCCTCGATGATGTATTCTCCATGGCGATTGTGTAGCAAAATGATTAGTTCTCCTGTGAGGACAGGATTGATTAAGCTCTCCTGTTGAGGCATTCTACCCATGAAGTCTAGGACTCATGGGAAGTACCTCTAATCTGATCAATGAGAAGGGAAATGAGGATAGGGACCATAGTAGTAATGATGGACGCATCGTTGTATCTACCGTCCTCCCTATGCTAGGATGACCTTCATTGATCTGGGATCAATGATACTGGTCTGGGACCAATGGTAGGAGTTGTACCCACTATGACACTGACTTCGGGTCGGTTGAGGACTGGTCTGGGACCAGTGGTACATACTTTGAGACTAACTTTGAGTTAGTAGATTACTGGTCTGGGACCAGTCGTAGGAGTTGTACCCACTATGACACTAACTTCGAGTTGGTTGAGGACTGGTCTAGGACCAGTGGTATATACTCTGAGACTGACTTCGAGTCAGTAGAGTACTAGTCTAGGACCAATGGTAGGAGTTGTACCTACTATGACATTGACTTCGGGTCAGTTGAGGACTAGTCTGGGATCAATGGTACACACTCTGAGATTGACTTTGGGTCAGTGGAGAATGGTATGACACATTCTCAATCAATTCTTCTTTTTCATGGTTTAGCAGAGCTAAGTTGAGTAGAGCAGAGCCAGCAGATCAGAGCAAAGCCAACAGAGCTGAGCAGAGCAAAGCAAATCCAACAAAGACAACATCGTTGAGTAGAGCAGAGCCAGCAGAGCTAAGCAGAGCTAGTAGAGCTTACTAGAGTAGTGCAGGGCACTAATGGCAGAGATAGTACAGTTGGACATATGGAGTGTTAAAATTGGCAACTAGGGCCAAAATCCATGTGGGTCATCTTATTTATGGCAGTGGATATTTTTATCGGATCCGTGTAGGATTGATCTAAAGATCATCCGATTCCAATAAGTATTTATGAAGTTATGAATTTATTTATGTTATGGAAAAATTGTTAAGTCGACCAACAACTTATGTAGGCTCAGAAGCCCAACAATCATGTCTATTCAACCTCTACATTTTAGTATAAATAGAAGAGGACTTCAAGTCATTTCTACACACTTGGATCTCTTCCTCTCTTTACTTGTCTTTGGGTTTTATTAGGAGGAGAGATCCTAAGGAAAAGCCGGAAAAGTTTGAAAAGTCAGAACTGCCAGAAAAGTCGGAAATGCTGGAACTGTCGGAGAAGTCGAAAAAGCTGGAACTGCCAGAAAAGCTGGAAAAGCCAGAACTGCTGGAAAAGCCGGAAATCCTAGAACTGCCAAGAAAGCTGGAAATGCAGGAAATATCGGAAAAGCCAGAAAAGACGGAAAAGCCAGAACTGTTGGAACTGCCAGAAAAGATGGAACTGCTGGAAAAGCCGGAACTACCAGGGACTACCAAAACAGCCAAAGCATCTGTCTCCGAAGGAAGGCAGCATGATGTATGAGATCATGGGCAACATAATAAGAAGGATGATGATATGAGCATGGGCAGCATAATGATGAATGAGATCATAAGCATGGGAAGCTTGATGATGAATAAGACCATGGAAGATGCAGCATGAAGATGAGAGCAAATCAGTCATCAAGGTTCAACACATGTGACAATACAGCAAGGTGTCACACGGTAATGTGCAGCAAATAACGAGATGCAACACTATGATAGGTGAACAAGTCACCTTAGAGAATCAGTGGAAGCAATATGTCTTCCATGGATCTCATGTTGATATCAAAAGTTAAAGTGATTGGTTTCTATTGTAAATGTATTATCTCTCTCACTTTCTCTGCTGAACTTTGAAGAACATAAAAGAAGAATTGATCAAGGGTTTCCCCACATTGTGGGGTTTGTCCCTGGCTAGCGCCACATCGTGTGTCCTCTTGTCTTGGCTTGTCTTCTACAATTTATATTTATGTTCTATCTTCAGTTTACTTTATGTTGATGTGATTGCTAATGTGGAAAAGAAATTGAAATAAATTGCTCTAGCATAGAACATACCTAAAATTAACAAAGCCTAAAGCACAACCTACACTATAAAACTTTTCTTCTGTTGATTGTCCTACTTTGACCAACACATAGCCAATTCAAGCTTCATCTAACCTCCTATTTCCTTTCACAATAGTAGAGGAAATTAGCTCCTAAAAAGTAGGAAATTTATCCTATTTGCTTGCGCAATTCCCAAGGAATGATTCACTTGCTTAACTGCCAAGCTTGTACACTCAAATAGTATACAATTGATTATTACAATATGCATTTTCCTCCACTCCATCTAGGCAATTCGAACTCCATGCATGTCTGGGCATTTTTTGGATCATTGACTAGTTTCACAAAGAGATCACTAAGTTAACAACAAGTCTAATATTCAAATAAACTTCAAGTGAATCAACTAGGTAATTGAGCTCAGTTAACTGAGTCAAAATAAAAATAACCGAACTTGATTGCAAAATTTTAGCAATCACTACAAGCAGAGCTATACTTTGAACATATAACTCGAACTTACTAAGTAAACTAGTAGAGAAAAACCATGTCACATAAGTTAACTGCAATCCAAGTCATCTTGCTAATGTGGAAAATCAAATTACTAAATTTGACTAAGGCACAAGTCAAATTTGTCCTTTCTTTCTATATTTCTAATAATTATCACCCCCACTAAGGTTTAATTATCTCCAACAACATGTTCATCCTCCTCCTCATGTTGTCATGCGCTTCTACTTGTGAAATATGGAACCAAGTGAAAGCATTTGATAGTAAAATAAATATCCAATGCCCATAACATTTCAACCAAAATATTTCTTTTATGGAGCAACAATGAAAGATCAGTAAGAAATTATTGGCTAAAGCAAAGGATGAAGTAAAAATTATCTTCCTCCTCTCACATAAAATGTTTTGGTAACATTATAATACTTGGAAGTACTCCAATTGTCAAAATTATTCTTGATTTTCATCTCTACATAGTAATAATAAAATCTTAAAATGTATCGACCAAGCATGGGTTTTTCAATTACATAACGGGAACCTATATAACACAATTTATAATAAACACTTTCCCATTATAAATATTGTAGTTACATAACTTTTCCATCCATTAAAAAAAATAAAGTAGGAATCCAAACAAATAAACAATATACTAGGGTGGTAAATAAGATATATGTCCCAAATACTTAACTTAGGATATAGGTCCCAAATACTTAGTTTTGATAACCTATTTGTACTTATGTTAAGTAAGAGGAATTCCATTAATAAAATGATGACGTAACCTTCGAGTGATGATATACCAAATTCCTCAATAACTATTATGCATAAATTCTATATGAGCAAAGAACCATGTTTGAAAGATTTTCATACTCCAATTAAGAGGCAAGTAGGGAGGTCTACAGGCAAAACTTCAACAACTTGTTAAGTTGTTAAATTTAAGAATAATGGAGGATGGTTAGAAGAGATCAATTATAATATACATGTTAAATAATGGTATTTATAATTCCCAACCTTTATGAAATATATATTGAGAAGTTAGAAATTTGTTTCACTTGAAGCCCCTTTTTTCATCACTCTATTTTCTTAGTGGGGTTTTTTGTTTTTTCCAAAAAACTCTTACGATAGTGGAAATCAACAACAACAAAAAGTTTCTTAATTTTTTTTGTGTTACCATTGACATATCAATACATTAATTAAGAAAACTCATATTATAAAATCCTTTACTCTAATAAAAATTTAAAATAAGTCGATTCCTATAAGTATTTTGAAGTTTCCCTCATCAGAAATACAATAGCATAAAATGTAAACCCTACTCCATCTAGCTTTCCAATATTTAACATAGCCCGATAGTCAATTAAGGGTAACATTTGACTCCATCAACCCTCAACTAGAAGTTATGATATAAGACATTCTAGAATCTTGCTGAAATTAGACATGTGGCTAGCCCCATCTACATGAGTAAAGGGGGATGATGTCGCATACTCTCCTACCATGGTGCTCAACACAATAGGTCAACATGTGGAAATCATGGTTTTTTCATATAAAATGTGATTGACATGATTCTTTCTTATCAAAACCTTCGATGATTCTTCCCCCAATATAACTTTAGTCACCCATTATGTTGATTCTTCCCCCACTAGAACTACAACCACTCATTATTATGTAATGGAGTTGTGCAACTACTACTGAAAATGAAGCTATGAGTTTCTGTAAGTACTATGATGCCCCCAAAAAAACTTATAACTTCAAATACATTTATAAGAATAGACCACTTAACGATGGCATCCAACTTTGTGGGATCTATAGTAAGATCGCCTCCACCAATCACATACCCCAAATACACCAATAGTATCAAGAAACTTCACATTTCTTAAAGTTTTCCAATAGTTGGTGCTTCTTCAAGGTATATAACACGTGCATTAAATTCAATTTTCCTCCTCCTCGATAGCATTGTATACACATATATCATCCAAATAAGCTATAACAAATGAATCTAGATATGGGAATAATACATCATTCATTAGTATTATACATGTAATAGATGCATTGCATAAAAAATGGCATTACAAACCATTCATACAAACACATTCTAGTTTTGTAGGGGGTACTCCAAGTGTCTCCTTCTTTGAATCAAACCTAATGGTACGCTGATTTTAAATCCAACTTAGTGAAGTATTTTTCATCTTACAACTGATATAATAGATCATCAATCTTAGGGAAGGATATTAGTTGTTGAACATAATATTGTTTAATTCTCTATAATTAATGTAAATTTGCCAATTCCCATCCTTATTTGGTACAATTATAATGGGTGAAAGTCAAGCTGAGGCACTTGGTTGAATCACACATTGATCCATTAGTTGCTGCAACTATTTATTCATTTCATTTGCTTCTAGAATATAATGTCTATGTAGCCCAATATTTAGCAATGGAGGGTTTGGAAAATTTTAGATTCCATACTCCACTTACCTCTTGGGTGGTATCACTTTAGGCTCTTGGAACATTCCACTATATGCTTGTACTAACCATTTCAATTGATGTTTTTCTCTTTAATACACTACCTCAGGGATGCCTTTTTTGTTATTGATTCATTATCAGGGTATTTTTCTGTTAATAGAAGCAACATATATCTCTTATTTTAACTAATTATCTTCTTGGCTTAGTTGGCACTTACTAGTGAAATATTTGAATTTCCTATGTGTGCATTGATGATGAAAGACTTCCAATCCTTTATGAGGAGATACTATTTGGCTCTCCACATGAAGATTGCATCCCTTACATACATGTAGGGGGTCCCAAACATGACTCCACACACATCAAGTAGTACTATGTCAAATTCCATTTCATTAATATAATACACACTTATAACAATATTTATCTTGTGTATGAAAAATTTTAAGGATGGAAATTTATTTTGAGGTGCAGAAACCTTGGTAAATCTTATAGTCCTTAATATGTAGAATATAAAATTTTTGATAATATTTTTGTAAAAACATTCAAATGACTAAGGATTTTATATAGTTTTATAAAATTTCAGTGATTTTTGAGGTAAAATAATTTATCTTATAGATTTCGGTTGAATGATTTTTAGAAAAACAGAGATTAGTATTTTTTTTTTGGGGGAAAATCATGGAAAATTGGCCCATTGGAGAAAATGTAGCTCATAAATGTTTCACTAAATTGCACTATTTTGTTACCTTGATATATGCATCCATGTTTACCCATCTTAATAGATATTAGCCAAGATGATTGTGAACCTCTAGTCCAAGTTTGATGACCATATCCATTGCTATGAGAAAAGCCTATGAACTTAAGTCAAAAGAGAACCTATCTTAGTATTCTTAAATTTGATATTAATGATGAAGGGTTTGGTCATCCTGTTCTCTTCTTGGTGATGAAGGTTATAAACTAGATTCACCTCCTTTAGAATTGATGTGAGCACAAATTTTTCATCCATATAAAAGTTTCTTTTGACCTAATTACTCAAATGTATAGCAAGAATATTACTTTTCTTTGCATCCTTGTAGTGGTTCCTTGGGTTCATATTTAGATGTAGTTTCCAACACTTCTCCTTAGTGTGACCATCAATTTTGCAATGGCTACAATCATTTCTAGGATTCTTGCACTGATGTGCAATAACTTATATTTTCTTATCCTTTCTCACTTTCAGCCTTCTCTTCCCCTTATCATAAGCTCCATGGTGCTCTTTCTACTTTAAACTACTTCATTTCCCTTTATTTTAGCGTATGCTTTCTATATATTGTGCCTATGCACATGCCTCATCCATTATATTTAACTTGGAAAACATCTTTCTCTTTTATAGATAGCTATGTACACCCTCAAATACTTGAGGAAGAGTAAATATAGGTTCTCTGGAGAGATACCCATGATGATGGCCATATTTTTTAACTCATTGGTGAACTCTTGTACACTCTACCCCTACCTATACTTGAAATAGTTCCACTAGATGCATTAGCCCCATAAATATCTAATAGGATAAAGTTAGGAATTAATGAACGTTTTATAGACATCCTACCTAGTAATTGGTAGATTGTCCTTTAGCATAAGGTTTTTTGTATGAATTTCCTACCAAGTCATGGCATGGTCCTCCAAATTTAGTCTAGAAAATGATATCTTTTATTTTTCAAATATATGTTGAATGATAATATAAACTTATAATTTACACAACCAATGATTCAATTAAAACACATTTAAATCACCTTGGTATAGCTTTATGTATGTGTTGACGGTGTTGGACTCCCCAACATGTAAGGGGATATCCCCGGTAAGAAGTCCCAATTAGACCTCAGATCGTTTGGTGTAGGAGTCCCAACAGTGGGTCGTATGGTAATGCCTTGACCACAATTTCGGACAGAGGCAAGTAAGATTTCCCTATTGGTAGCAAGCATGTGACAGTTGCAGTAAGCCAATGAAGGTGCATGAGAGGTTCTAACACACTGAGGGTGAGGTGAGTGCGACCCTTGGAAACTTGTAATAGTACGCGGCTTGGAAGGGAACACACTAAAAAAGATGCATCACAAGCTGGAAAGGAAGTTAGCAAGCAATCAAAAGTGATGGTTAAACCAACAACACATTTCAAAAAGATTCATACATACTTATACATAATAGTCCATACATGCATGCGTAAGAAAAAAAATACATATATCATTTAAAGTAAACTAGATAGCGTAGAATACAATACAAAATATGCATGAAACGTGTTGGCTCTATTATATTAAGAAGTGTGAGTTCCAGTCATACAATACGTCCATGTCTAACCATTAGTTCCGATAGCGGAATGTTACAACCACAATCGCCTACTCCTCCAAAGAGATATACTAGCTCTACGTAGTGGAGAAGCCAAGGCTCATTACAATATTGTCCAAGATCTCTCCAAGATAGTCTTATCAGAAGCTTGGCTAACCAAAAACCTATACAATGGGTTATGAGGGACTATTTATAGCAAAGGGCGGGGTGACCCTTAACATTCCCCTTTGTGATAGTTCATCTACCCTCATGACTCTTCATCTACTTTATGAATGTTATATCCAACTATCGACACTTGACAAGACGTTACATTACAATGCACATGTGCCCATGTGAGACAAAATGGCTTGAGCAAGCCATGCAACACATCACTGACACTCAGACCGTTGTTGTAGTGCCCACTCTAGTTTCCTGACCCTTATATGACATTATCTTACACAATTTATTCTTTGAGGACCTCGGGTTGAGGATCCGGTCACATGACACTATTATTTGAGATATTCATGGTTGTGATGTTTATGAATGCTTTCCATTTATATTATGATAGCATGAAGGGTTATATATCTTATCTATCAGTGTCCCAATGATTGCATCATTAAATAATTAAGTTTGGTCTCTATTTGAACTTATGACGTGGGTAGTAAAGAATATGTATGCGCTCTACTAAAAGCACAACGATGATAAATTTGATGAATAGGTATATTGCTTTGATGTTACGATGTGGATAGCTTAATGAATAAGTATGTTTCCATTGATGATTAATGATGATAGACATGAGGGATGTGTCCCCTATGTACCTACTTTCTTTAGTTCAGGTTTACAATGGACAATGATGTGAATGACCAGGAATTGTTAATGATGCTATTATTATAATGACTAACATTGAGAAACCTTGTTATTGATGATTATTGAGTATGGCCAGAAACCATCAGAGGCACTCGCATATGACATGTCGATGACACCTGGTTTGATGAAAATTCATATTATTTTATCTTTTAAAGTCTAAGTCAATCTTGAAATCTGCCATATATGTTTAACTATATTCTGATGATATGTTAATGGTTGCAGGCACAGATTAGTTGCTTGACCGAATCATATGGTTGATGGGGTTGTACAGGTGGATGGAACTACATGGGAGGGGTGGGACAGAGTCCCTGATCTCACCCACTAGCACTCTTGCCATGACTTGGGCTGGAAAGGTTGAAACACCTTTTCCTTGAAGATCATGATGCCATGAGGGCAGGTCCCAAAGTTGAGTCGCTCATGAGGAGTTTACCGGGGGGCGTGCATCAAGGCGGATTCCTTGATCCCCGACACCATTAGTCTCACTATAGCAGGAAACATAAGAGATGATAGAGGTCTATGATGTTGCAGTATACTTTTCCCTCGTAGTCACTGGATGCTTGAAGGGAAAGTGGTGTGGCACCCTTGGAACTTCAGGGGAATTTCTTGAAGGGCACGACCAACTTGGCACCCTTGGCATCACAAATAAACTATTAGGTGTTGCACCCTTGGAACTTCTAGGGAATTTCTTGAACGGCAGAACCAAACTTGGTACCCTTGGAATCATTAAAAATAAATAATAATAAATAGATATAAGTAAGGAATGAAAACTAGGTAAATTTACATCAAGGGTAAATGATGATTAGAAACCAAGGTAATAAAATCAAAAATAAAACTTGGAATAAGGAGGATCATAGGAAGAAATAAAATAGAGTACCTTAAAAACTCTACCCTTCCCATGTTGGAAAATACTAGGTAGATTAGGTCGTTTAATTAGGTAAAAGGGGAAAGACTAACATAATTGTAAGCATAAAGATTAATCCTAAACTAATTAAACCTAATTAAGAAAAGAGGAAGGTAAATTAAAATAAGAATAATAAATTAAATTTAGAGAAATGTAGAGAAGCTCCATGTGGCAACAACCAACATAAGAATATCCATCTAAGAGATAAGCTGAGTTAAATTAGGGAGTATATTGGGGATAAAATCTTGACTCATTAATTGAATTCAAGTAATAAACACAATTTAAGGAATAAAAGGGGGGGGATAAAGAGACAACTAGGAGAAGAAATAGGAATCCTGTGAGGTGAGAAAAATATTAGTTTTAAATAAAAAGTTAAGTAAATCATTTTGGGTGACCCTTGATGAGAGAGAGACACACGGGTAGGTGAATAATCAAGCTATTAAATAAAATAAAAAATATATAATTATGCATGACATGCCAAGTGTCATCTATGAGGACTCTTATAAAATAAGGGGCAAGCCATGGGAGAGGGGACTTTTTGGAACCCTATTGTTGGATGGATCATATGATGTCAGAGCAGTGATTACAAAGCTGTAGCGAGTTTGGTGAGGTAGAGGATTTTAGAGAGGGGACTCTTGAGCCAAGGTGTGCTCTCCTCTGCTAGTTAGAGCCTTCCTCCATTGTACAACCCCATTGCAGCTCAGGGGTCCGTGGGGAAGGAGAGTACCCAAGGAGTAGGTTGGGAGGTTAACCAATGGGTCTTCGCAATCGGATCAAGTGCATCATCATTCACTCGAAGAAGTGACCGACAACAAGGGAATACCAGTAACAACAAAGCAAGCAGAGTCTCGCCTTCTGGTGAACGATACATATGTATTTCATTACTAATTGATCTTATTTAAAAGTATGTAAATGTTATGATATGTTTCCCGAAATGAGTGTCAGCAATGTGTGTGTTGAATGAATTTGAAATCTCAATGCGTTTCTTTTCTGGTCGTATTTTCTATTAAAAAAAAAAAATGTATATAGTCTTAATATGGTCCTTACACAAATCATGAAGAAGGATTAGAGCAACATCAAAATCTAAGTTTATTTTAAGTAGATAATTATTAGGGTTTATCTAGGTGACATGGTCATCACATACAACTCAAATTTCTCACAGAATGTCAAACATAGATACTTGTATTGTAATACATAATCATATAGAATCCAATTCATATAGATGTTAATGCTACAATATACTTAGGGTCATACATGTGTTATACCGCTCTTCCAAACATGTTGCTCATATACATTGTTACACATACATATAAAAGTGTCAATACATTTCCATAGTTCCAAATAGAATTGGGACATATCCATATAATAGTGATGGGACATATTAGAGTTAGATTTGAGACATATCTAGTGCCAACACCCATGTGATGCCAAAATTATGTATCAATGTGGTGCTAAAACAACAATCTAATGCAAGGACTGAGATGTCAAATTGATGCCATATAAACGAGATATAAATGGTGAGAAAAATGAGTATATATATATATATATATATATATATATAATATATATATATATATATATATATGTATATGTAATATGTATATATGTATATATGTATATATGTATATGTATATGTATATGTATATGTATATGTATATGTATATGCATATGCATATGGATATATATGTATGCATATGTATATGTATATGTATATAGGTGATAGAGTCGAGATTAATATATACGAAGACCAATCATGATGTTGAAGTCAATATATGCCAGGAAAAATTATACATCAGATTTAAACCATAGTGTCAATATTAGAGATGTGATACTATCATTAAGTGGCCAAAGAACTTCGATTAGAACCATATTTCATTACATACAATACAAAGAGAAACTTCATTACATTCATATGTCATTCTAACGCAACCAAACCAGAGTGATGAGAGATCATAAAATGCAAGAAAAAAGTGAGATTTTTTATATTACAGAGATGTCATCCAACTAATAAATTATACTGTAAAAACCAAAATCTACACTATGAGAGTTTATGTCTCCTTATATATTTATGGATCTATAAAATATTATTTATTGCATATGCATGCAAATTATAATCCTAAAAGAAATAGAAAAGAATGACAAAAAACTCATGATTGACACAAGATATAACCTAGGAAATGCATTTAGGAGAAAACATACTCAGAATGTGAGGCCCACTCTTTTATCCTTATCTAGATATAAAATGGTTGTGAGTATAAAGAGGTAGAGCTTGTGGCTTGTGGGCTACTATAGTTCACAAACCATCTATGCGTTCCCTCCCTATATTCCTCTCAGTACTCTTCTCATCTATGAAAAACATGCACTAAAGAATAATGGATCCCTTTTTCCTCCTAGTGATCTAGTTATAAAACAACCTGATAGCCTAATAGTTATTAGGTTTGACTTCCTCAAATCTTAAACAGAGATACAATATGGACCCTTCTAGAGTCATATTCATCATGATCACATGGCTAGCCCATTTTCCTTGAGATATGGGGGTTGACATGCCATCCTTTCAAATTATAGTGGACAAGATAGGAAGGTCAACTTTTGAGGTATAATTTTGGCATACAAAACCTAATTGAGGTGATTCTTGCATTTTTGAAATTTTATTTCTATGTAGAATAGGTAAAAAAGGTGTAGTGCAAAAGTGGAAAATTTCCCCCAAAAATGTTCTTTTATGCCTCAAAAAGCTCTTGAAAGGTTTCAAACCCTAACTTGACAAACTGGGTCCCAGTAGTAAAAATGATCATGTGAGTTGATTCCACCACTTTTTCCACTCTAAAAGCTTCAAGATGGATGATAAATATTATAATGATCCAATTTGGATCAATTCCATTGCTCCGCATTTACAAACTAATTATTCTATTGAAATATTAATGATCCAGATCTTAGTCTATTAATCATTATGTTAAATTTTTCATGTATCCAAATCTCAATTAACAATAAGCTATAAGTATCATATCATCCATGTTTTATCACTTAAATAACCATTTTGGATAGCTCAAATCTCATGCTCCTCAGTAAGTCATATACTTATTTCAGATCTCATGGAATTCTCATGTAGGTGAAGTCATGCTTATTTTTTAATTTTTAATTAGTGATTCATTGAATTATAGAATAATTGTGATTGGAAAATTCTCTTTTCCTCTCATGACTTCTTATGTGCTACTCTCATACGCCCTTCCCTATTGATCTAATAGTCACCCTATGAGTGATCTCAGTTAAGAATTTATTAAATGGAGGTATCACAGACCCATGTGCTGGTGTGTGTCTAGGTTATTTAAGCAACAGATTGATTAGATTGCAAATACATAGACAATTGAAAATTGAAGACAACAGAGAAACACAGTAAGCAAATATAAGAACATGAGAAATTAATAAGGAGTTCACCCTGTCCTCCAAGGCTACGTCTCCAATCCAACTTGGTGGTGGCCTTCTTTATTTGTGTCTTAAAGCAGAGAATTACAAAGAAGGAGCTCAATATGAGTCTCCTGTCATAGGAAAGCTTGGCAGGGTGGTTCTTGGATTCCCCAAGCCACTAGAGTACACAGACTCTTGTCCTTACCAGCTTTTCGATCTCTCGGGTCTACGATGGAAGGAGCCCAATGTGGTGCTCGGTCCTGACAGATCCCCTTCAGGGATGGCCTGAATTTCTCAAGCCCTCTGGTGCTCGACACCTCCTTTGGTCAGCTCGGCCCTCTATCTTCTTACTGTTTTTTTCATTCTCTATCTACTTTCTCTGTTCTTATGTCGTTTTCCTTCTACTAGTCTGCGCATGCTTTAAAACCACTTGAGTTCATGGCTATTTGATTCCTCTTCCAACTCCATCAGATCGCCTGCTACAACTTCGCTTGGAGTTCTGTGTCTCGGCGTCATCATCAGACTCACAGGGTGCGTCCACTTGTCCTCCTGCGAATTGTGCCAGCTTACTTCATCGGTTTGGTTCTTCAGTTACATCGTGGAATGAGTCATCTGCCACCTTGGCGGTCAAATCGGACCTCAAATTCTTTTAAATCATGGCATAATCCCTCATTACATTCGGTCTTACCATCGGGCGCGATATCAACCGTTAGATCTGGATCCCCAGATCCAACGCCATCCACTTATTTCACACGGTTGACTTGCTCGACTGTTAGTGTACGATGGGCAGCGATTTTCTCTCTCCTCCACTTGGCACGTGTCGGGCACTGAGTGGAATCACTCTGTTTTCTCCAAATCTTCTTACCACCCAAGGATGCCCCGATGAATTCCACTAGTTTTTAGAGCATGGGTCCTGCCTTAGCCTTTAGCCTTTCTCCCCATGATTTTCTCAGCTCCCATGCGACCAAGCACTCAGGGCCCCTCCTTTTTGAAGGTTTTTGAAGGTTTTTGCACTTAGCGCTAATCGTACATCAAAAACTTCCTCCATTTCCTGATCCGGGCTTCCCAGGGGCTAATTTTTCCTCCTGCACAGTCTCCATGGGCCTCGATCAATGTGCTTTGACCGAGGTCCTCGTCTTTCCATGTTGGCTACTAATTGCCACTGGTTTAGAGGTGTTTTTTATCGCTGCTCTCAATTCTTTGAAGTCTGTCCTGACGTGGTACAACCATGGTTCTTTTGATTATTCTTTATGGATCCAATTCGGATCACAACCTTCCCACTGAAAAGATTTTGGACCACCAAAAGTTGGTTTTTCAAGCATGGACTAAGTGAGGGTACTGTTGTCTCACTTGTCCAATCTCAATCCATTTTGCACTGCTGAGCTTCAAACCTTTGAGTCCAATTCTGAGGTACTTAACATCTCCTCTGCATGTTATCCTCACCTTCTTGTCCAAGACTTTGTCTTCTTGCAATTCATTTAGATATTCAGGTAGCAGGTCATCAATAGAAGGCAATTGACCTTGCTCTTCAGGATCCTCAATCATTGAAGGTTCAAACAATCTCAAACAATCTGCGTTTACGACTGAGTAGATGTGCATGTAAGCTGGTAGATCAAGGTGAAAAGCATTTTCATTGATCGTCTCAAGTATCTTGAAGGGTCCATACCTGATAGGCTTTAGCTTTTTACCTTCACCTTGCATCCTGTATTTCTTGACATACAGCCAGACTTGGTCAACAACTTGGAACCTATGCTCCACCTGATGCTTGTCATGCCTTGCCTTGTGTTTGGCTTGGCTCCTTTCCAACTATTCCTGTACTTCCTCGCTGATCTCCTAGTTCTATTCAATGAACCTAGTTGCCTTGTCCACATCACTGTGTCCATCAACTGTGGTAACTTTACCAAAGACAAAATCCAAAGGAGACCTTGGTGTGAAACCAAAATAGGTTTCAAAAAGAGATCTCTATGTAGAAGAATGTTTTTCTCTATTGTAAGCATGCTACACATAACACAAGTGTTCATCCCAAAGCTTAGGATGTTTGTTGCAATATCCTTTGAGTAGCTGGATCACTATCCTGTTAACTACTTTTGTCTGTCGATCGGTTTGTGGATGAAAAGTTGTGCTTTTCCTCAGTTGGGTGTCTATCAGCTCCCACAGGCTTGACCAAAACTTCCCCACAAATCAAGTGTCTTGATCATATACAATAGAAATGGGTAACCCGAAATGAACCCATACATGGTCAAAGAATAGTTTTGCAGTTTGTTCAACTGTAATCTACTTATTACAAGGTATCAAAATGCACATTTTTTTGAACCTATCCATAACCAGATACAAATAATCATGACCTTTTCTAGACTTAGGTAGTCCCCCAACAAAATCCATGGAAACACTTTCCCAAGGGTGAGTAGGAACTGATAATGGAGTGTACAGGCCTAGTTTTTTATTGTTGGGATTGCTTTTAGCACACATAGTACACCTTCTTACATATCTAGAAATTGCCTCATTCATTTTTGGCCAATAACAAAATCTTTGCAACTGTGCAACTGTTTTACTTACCCCAAAGTGACCTGATATTAGAGAAGTGTGTGCCTCCCTGATTATCTTTACTCTCTCTGTTTGTGGAATGCAGAGTTTCCCACGATGATATAAGAGTCGGTCCTTCACATGATAATCCAATTCTTCTACCCTTCTGCCTTGACTCAAAGTTGCATATACATATTAAAAGTCTATCTCTTGAGCATAAAATTCAATGTAACTTTCATGTAGTACAAAATTATGCTTAAGTATAGTAGATGCATTTATAATGGGTCTAGATAACATGTCTACAACTTTGTTATGTATGCCCTTTTTATATCTGATGACTAAATGAAACTGTTGTAGAAAACCCATCCACCTGTAATGTCTTGATTGTTGCAACTTAGTTTGAGACTATAGATATTGAAGTGGTTGATGATCAGTATGTATTACTGTCTCTTTGTCCATTAAGTAATGTTTCCACTTTTTCACACTCTGAACTAATGCACACCATTCTTTAGCATATGTAGGATAGTTAACTACTACAGAATTAAAAGTCCCAGAATGATAACATATGGGTTTACTGTGCTATGCCAACACTGCTCCCATGGCATAGTCACTGGCATCTGTTTGGATCTCAAATGGTTTTTGTAGATCAGGCAGTGCTAGTACATGTGTTGTACCAATCTTTTCTTTCAAGGTGTCGTATGCTTTTTGGTGTTTGCCTCCCCACTGAAACATCTTGTTCAATCCTGTCAAAGCATGCAAGGGAGCTGCAATTGAGGAAAAGTTAGAGATAAACTTCCTCCAATATTGTGTTGCTCCTAAGAAGCTTCTCACTTCTGTATCAGACTTGGGTTTAGGCCAATTTACAATGACTGCCACTTTAGAGGGATCTATTTTCAATTCACCGACCCCTACTATATGACCCAAATAATTTAAAGATGTTTTGCCAAATTCACATTTTGAGAGTTTAACATAAAGTTTTTCTCTTTTCAAAACATCTAATGTCTACTTAACATGCTTTAAGTGTTCCTCCCACGTTTTACTAAAAATCATAATGTCCTCCAAATACATGATAACAAAATCATCAAGGAAAGGTCTGAGTACATCATTCATTAATCTCATGAAAGTAGCAGGGGCATTGGTTAAGCCAAAAGGCATAACTAGCCACTCATACAATCCCTGCTTTTTTTAAAGCAGTCTTCCATGCATCTTACTCTGCAACTCTGACCTGATCAACTATGCAAGTCCGGCTTGGTGAAATAAACAGCTTCCTTCAATTGATCTAAAAGATCATCTATGCGAGGAACGGGATAACAATTTTTTATTGTTATCTTATTCAGTGCTCTGTAGTCAATGAACATTCTCCGCGAGCCATCGTTTTTCTCACCAAGACGATTGGTAACCCACATGGTGATGTGCTAGGCCTGATGAGCCCTTTCTCGAGCAACTTCTGCACCTGCTTCTTGATTTCAGCATTCTCTAAAGCAGACAACTTGTACATTTCAATGTTAGGCAATGGAACATCTTGCTGCAAAATAATATCATGTACTATTTCCTTTTTGGGTGGCAGACCTTTAGGTTCTTGAAACAGGACATCATACTCTAAAACAATCTTTTCTATATTAGCTTGCTACTTAGCATTACAGCCCTCAAATACATTAGTTTTATCAGGTTTCTTTTCCTTTACAACCATTAGTAAGAATTTTTTGCATGAATTTATCATTCTTTTCATCTGCCCTGAGTTTATGAGAGTATAATTATTCTTGAGCTTATGAGCTCTTACAAATTATTCGATTCCATCTTTAACAAGTAGATACTTGTTCTCATCTCTATAGAAAATAACCTTTCTATCATACAATTAAGGACTCCCTAAAATAATTCCACATATATCCAAAGGAATTATGTCTAACTCAACCTCATTTACAAATGCTGACCCAAAAGAAAACTTGAGTTTGTATTGTCTAGTCACTTATAGTTGAGCTTTATCATTCAACCATCCTAATGGGTATGGTTTCTTGTGAGGTGTAGTTGCTAATCCCAATTTCTTTACAATTGCTTCAGAAATCAAATTTACTTGTGAGCCACTATCAAACAAGGTATCAACCTTTTGATGTTTGGAAACAACTCGAATATGGAAAAGCTCATGTCTTTTTCTCTCATGTTCTTCATCAATAATAGATTGAGCAGAATTACTAGTAGATGCTTCAGAATTCTTACCTTTTATACCTGTGGCTGCAATGATTGTTTCGTCTCCCGATTCTAACCCCAAATCTTTCTGAATAGTTGCAATAGTCTTCTTCTTCTTGCCCTCAGACTTCTTAGGTCTCAGCTCTGGATGAAAAATCCAACAGTGCTCATCATCATGCCCATCCTTTTTATAGTGAGTGCATGAAGCTTTGTTTTTCTGTGCAGTGTTAGCCTTCCTTGCTTTCCACTTCTGCTTTCTTTTCCCCTTGCTCTTACTTGCAGTGGGTTGGGATGGTCCCCCAACTTTTGGATTTTCATTCTTTCCTCTAGCCTCTAGATGAGTAGCTTTTACAAATACCTCATCTATACTAGTGGTATTAAACATGAGGATGGTATTCCTCATGTAGTTGTGTAGACCACCAATGTACTTCAAAAGAGTCTCTAGTGAGTCTAATGAAATCCCTAGAATCAATTCTTTCTTTCTAAATTCTTGAGTGTACCCTTGCACACTTTTCCCTTTCAACTGCCGAAGAGTTTGCCAACTCATCATGGCTTGTTGCATGTAGGCCAATGGATAGAATTGCTTCTTGATGGCAGAAACAAATTCACTCCAGACATAGATAGTCTTACTATGCCTTTTCATGTTAGCTTGGGTTCTGCCTTCCCACCAAACCAAGGTGGTGCCTCCTAGGCGTAGGCTTGCAAGTTGAATTTTTCTCTTGTCTAATTTGATGTTCTGCACTCTGTAATATACAACAATTTGTCTAATCCAATTGTCCAACTTTTCATCATTTAGCTCTCCATCATATATAGGCAAGTTGAATTTAACATCTAGCTTGATCAGAGATGCTTTCTTATTATGCACGTGGCTATTAGGAGGTGTGAGAAAGTTTTCCTCTTTCCCTTTTCATTTTGAGTGGTCATGGGAATGAGATTCATATTCTTCTTTATCTTGTTTAGAGCCTGATGAATGTTCATCCTTATGCTTTCTAAAGTCCCTATACATTTCTTCTACCATAGACTTTGTAGCTAGGAAACTCTCTATGAATTGATGGTTTGGCCCCACAGGACCTTCCTCTAACATTCTCTTCCGAGGATAGACTCTCCCAATCTCAGGATTAGTTTCGACCAACTGTCCTTCTCCCAGTTTGATCTTTGATCTAGTGAGCATTCAACAGCTAAACCAACACAAACTTGCCTAACCTTACAGCCTAAAGCTTTGATAGCACTTGATCTGATAGTCACCCTATGAGTGATCTCTGTTAAGAATTTATTAAATGGAGGTATTATAGACTCATGTGCTGGTGTGTGTCTAGGTTATTTAAGCAACGGATCAATCAGATTGCAAATACATAGACACTTGAAAATGGAAGACAACAGAGAAACACAGTTATAAAATATAAGAACACGAGAAATTAATAAGGAGTACACCCTATCCTCCAGGGCTACGTCTCCAGTCCAGCTTGGTGGTGGCCTTCTTTATTTGTGTCTTAAAGCAAATAATTACAAAGACGAAGCTCAATATGAGTCTCCTTTCATAGGACAACTTGGCAGGGTGGTTCTTGGATTCCCCAAACCACTAGAGTACACAAACTCTTGTCCTTACCAGCTTTTCAACCTCTCGAGTCTACAATGGAAGAAGCACAATGTGGTGCTCAGTCCTGATAGATCCCCTTTAGGGATGGCTCGAATTTCTCAAGCCCTCTGGTGCTCGACGCTACCTTTGGTTAGCTCGGCCCTCTGTCTTCTTACTGCTTTTTGCTTTGTCTGTCTACTTTCTCTGTTCTTTTGTCGTGTTCCTTCTGCTAGTCTATGCATGGCTTTAAAACCGCTCGAGATCATGGTTGTTCGATTCCTCTTCCAACTCTGTTGGATCGCCTGCTATAGCTTCGCTTGGAGTTCCCTATCTCGACGTCATCATTAGACTCACAGGGTACGGCCACTTGTCCTCCTGCGAACTGCACCAGCTTACTTCATTGGTTCGGTTCTTCAGTTACGTCGTGGAATGAGTCATCTGCCACCTTGGCGATCAAATCGGACCTCAAATTCTTTTAAATCGTGGCTTAATCGCTCGTTATATCCGGTCTTATTGTCGAGCGTGATATCAACCGTTAGATCTGGATCCCCCAGATCCGATGCCATCCGCTCATTTCGCGTTGTTGACTTGCTCGACCGTTAGTGAATGATGAGAAATAGTTTTCTCTCTCCTCCATTTGCCACACATCGGGCGTTGAGTGGAATCGCTCCATTTTCACCAAATGTACTTACCGCCCAAGGACGCCTCGATGAATTCCGCTGGTTTTTATAGCGCCGGTCCCGCCTTATCCTTTAGCCTTTTCCCCACGGTTTTCCTGGCTCCCATGCGACCAAGTGCTCGGGGCCCCTCCTTTTCGAAGGTTTTTTCCTAGTGATGCGCGCTAATTGTGCATCAAAAACTCCCTCTGTTTTTCGATCCAGGCTTCCCAGGGGCTAATTTTGCCTCCTGCGTAGTCTCCATGGACCTTGGTCAGCGCGCTCTGATCGAGGTCCTCGTCTTTCCATGCTGGCTGCCAACTACCATTGGTTTAGAGGTGTTTTTGATCACTACTCTCAATTCTTTGAAGTTTTTCCCGACCTGGTACAACCATGGTTATTTTGATTATTCTTTATGGATCCAATTTGGATCACCTATTTGTCATTTTTTTCTAAGGATGGAAAAAACCTTTATTTGGTGGGTGTGGGGGTGTAATCATACCTTTTAAATCCCATTCCTCACCCTATTCTCCTACAAACTTTTGAATCCTTTCGAAATGATCATGATCAAGATGTCCTTCCCCATTTGATGGACGTTTCTACAAGAAGCTAATATCCTATAAAACCTTCCTTGTTTCAAATAGCAATGGATATTCAAATTCAAATATATCACTTTGATATATTCCACATGACTAAGACATGTTTTGGCTCCTATTACATCACATGAAATTCAAACTAGTTGCTCTAAGGAACACATTAAAACAATAGTCAAATGCAAAAATTTGAAGACTACCAAATCTACTTCGAAGACACTTTTTGTACATTACTTTCATGCAGTTGAGGTGACACAAAGAATTTAATCCAAGACATAGGTTTTATTCCAAATATAACCATTTAGGTAACAATATTTAAAAATTTTCCATAAAATTCATAAGGATGGTTATGTGAGCATGTTTGTGAGGCAGTTCTAGACAATTTTCAGTTTGTAAAAGAGACCCATAATTGAAGTATTTTGCATAGCATGGACCTTGGCTTATAAGAAAATTGAAATTAAATCAACATTTAGGTTGGTAGTGGTGCCTAGTATAGGTAATTACAAAGAATGTGACGAACATTTATGGAAAAAATTAAGTGGAATGTTATGATGAATAGCTCCAAACTTAAAAGATATTAGAGACATATTGGTAAGGTATTGCACCAGATCTTCAATGAAGAAAGAGAACCTTTAATTTATATGTAGAATGATAAGTGTGAGGAATGGTATATTGAGGGGTGTCAAATGACCCAGCATACTATAGTTGACCTAATTGATTTGACTCAACAAAGTAATCAAGATAATGAATTTATAGTGGTGGTTGTTATTGTTGCAATATTTTTTGCAAGTGCAGAGAGATATGTTATGAGTAGGCTTGATTCCACTCTAAATAATGGCTATAATAGTTTATATTCTCTTTCAAATTTGTCTTCAATTATATGTTCTCATTAAATTTTATAAATTCATATTTGTTTCCTTTTATTTCTCAAGAAGGCAATAAGTGAGTGCCAAGATCATGTATTGGAAATGGGCCTTGCTATAGAAGTATAATTTTCTATTACTCCTTTTTTTCTCTTAGAAAGGAACCTTATAGTCAGTTACATATTTATCTACTAACAACAAATCCAAATTCAATTATGTAAAATGAGATATTAAGCAACCCTACTAAAGGATATTTGAGAAGCTTCACAATTTTTTAAGAACAATTATTCCATTTACAAGGGCCTTTTTCAAGTAGCCAAAGTAGGTAATTATTTGAAGTTGATAGCTTAACTGAAGTATACTTGTATTGGTTTAGTGTTCTCATTAGAATCTACAAAAACATTTAATATCTTCATCAAAATGAATATCTTGAATTGCATCCTAGTTGAATAAATAAAAATTCCTTATGACATTTATTAGCACTTATTAGATGATGTATTTCTCCAACAAAGGGTTCATGAGCCGAAGGTCATAATAAAAAACGAGTCAAATCAACCCTGAATTTACTGGTATCAATATCTCATTTTCCATAAGAGGTTGGTCTTGCTCATTTATTTTTTCAAAGTTAGGTTCACAAGTTGCAATATTCATAAGTATCTTAGGTGTTTATAGTAGGATTAGAGTAAATTTGAAAAGGTTTACAACTTTCATAAAAATGCAAAAACATCTACTTTTCAAAATTTCTAGTGGTGTATCTTTTAAAATGCATAAATTTATTTTCTTGTATCCTAAAAATAGTATATTGGATTTCCATGAAATTTGGAAGAATAATACATTAGAGTAATATGAATAAACACAAGAAATTTTAAGACAAACCAATTCATTTGTTTTATTAAAATTTCCATTGTCACCTACATACATTTTGGTTATTTCTTGAGATTTGTGCATCTGTTGGCTACTACTTTTATTGGGAAGAAGCTTAAAGGTAATTTTGATAACCCAAAAATATTTCCTAACAAATCCATAAATAATGCATAATCAAGTCTACTACGAGAAATCTTGTAAGAAACTTATAGATCTAGTAACCATTCATTGGTTTGCATACCAGTGCAATCTTGAACAAAAGTCTGCCATGTGGGCCTTTTGTGCAAACTCCATGAGATGGTTCGGTACCTATTGTACTTTGTAGGCACCAAATTATAGAATATATCAATATGCCCTATTATTTTGTAGGCACCAATGTAGAGGAGACGTCGGCCCCCTCTACCGCTTTGTAAGCACCAATCTACAGGAGACACCAACCCCTTTACCGCTTTGTAGGCACCAACCTACAAGAGACACCAATCCAATCTACTACAATATTTTGTAGGCATGAACCTATTGGAGAAATGAATCATCTTTGTCTTTTTTGGGAACTAAGCTAAAGGAGACACCAATCGCCTCTACTGCATGATTTGTGGGCACCAAGCTATAGGAGACACCAACCCCCATTGCTAAAAATATTTGTAGGAACCAACCTACTTCACTAAGTCTACTTGATTCTTCATAATGTCTATTAGTTGTTTATGATTTTACCAAGTCTCCTTTCTTATTCTTCCTTCACCAAATCTATCAGTTGTTTATACCCTCATTGATTCAACTTGCCACTTCTTCCTTCATTAGGTATATTTTACCCAAAACTTGTTTATGTTTCTTTGTTCTTAAGAACGAATTTGCACAGCATGCCACATATCAGTATGGTTATAAAAGTTTCACCACAAGTACCTAGATATATACTCTCTATCTCCTCTATTTTTCAAATCTAAAACAACTTAGAAGGAAATTTACAACAACATTTATAAGTTGATATATGTGAAGCATGTTTTAGGAGCATTTAATAACACTAACATCCTCAAACCATATCTCCAAAATTAGAAAAAAACAAGGTATAATATTTATACTACAACTACCTTGAGATATCTTCTTCATCTCCTCCATATTTCGTATTCTACGACATCTCAAGAAAAAAATTATAGAAATAATTCCAAGCTGACTTGTTTAGAGCATGTTACAGGAGCATTTGGGAAGATTGAATTACTTAGATCATATCTCCAAAATCATAGTAAAATAAGATCTAAAATTTCAATTACCTTGATATTTTTTCTCCATATCCCCTATATTTCACATTCTAAAACATTATAGAAAGAATGTTATAACGAAAATACCAAATTGATCCATTTGAAAAATATTTCAGAAGCGCTCAGGAGCCCTAACCTCCTTAAAGTATATCTTTGAAATTACAGTCAATCAAGGCCTAATATTTTTGTACATAAGTATATAATCATATTATATCTATATTCTCCAAGTTTTAGAGTCTAAAACATCCCAAAAGAAAATTTAGAGTGAAAATCCTAAGATGGCTCATTCACCCCATATATGACAATTTTGTTTTTTCTTTTAAACTCCAAAGGTGACCTAAAAAAATATTCCTTAGCTCCTCTTGCAAATCTTAAATCCATTTTCTCTTTTATACAACTTAATTGAACTCATGTATCCTTTATTTATAGTATTTCTACATTCACTTATGGAACCAACTTGTAAAATTAGTTGGATCAACCTACATGTACTTTTTGGGTGGTTATCCTAAAAAAAAATATTTCATATATCCTCCTTCCTGTGGAGTTATGAGGAATACCATGTACCATTGGAAAAGTATCAAAGTAAGTTTTCCAACGATATATTATATGCTCCATTTTAGCTAGGTAATTTGAGTAAAAATACCTTTAAAGATGAGATATTCAAAGTAGGCATCAAAAGCTCAAAAACAATATTTCCAACAATCTTCATTTTCCAAACTTTATATTAGACATATATATAATCTCTACATGGATTTGACATCCATAAAAACAATGTTTCCAACATTATTATTATTATTTATAAAGCTAAAAAATATTTGAAGTGATAATCTAAAAAAACTAGTATATTAACAATACATTCATTCAACATCAATACAAACCCATATTCAAATTTTAAAATAAACCAATATCTATACAAACCCATATTCAAGATTTAAAAAATATTTCTAAAACGATTTTTTAATTTAACGAACATTAACTGAATTTTAAAAACTACCCTGCAAAGAACATAATCAACTTTCAAAATTTGTTATTCAAAGTTATATCACATAAATAAACATAAAGCCAAATAGATATTTACGTCATTCTTTTATTAGTCCCTGCCATCTGGCAATGGCCAGGGACTATAGTAATCGGAATCACGATTTGTAGCATTAGTTCACGCAGTTTAGTGACGGTTTATAGACTAAGTGTGCGGTTTATACAACCCGGCCCGTCTGTTAACAATATGCTTGTTTGTTTCATCATATTATTTGGCCTCTTTGTTTCATCATATTATTTGGCCTCTTCCCGAGGAGAAGAGGACAAAAGCATATCTTATTTTTATTTTCGACTTCCGTTGTGGAGATTAATGCTAGCATTAAAGGACTAACATTTCAGGCGTATCTACACCCAATACAATATTTAACCAAAGTTACCAAAGTTTTCTGTACAGGTGGCTTTACGGACTCTGCTCACATTATTACGCGTCTTCTTCTCTATTATAGGCTTGACACGTTTCCCTGACCGCTTATATGCTTGACACATTGCTTGCCACATTTCCCTGACCGCTTGAGAAAATTCAGAAAAAACTGTATCAAACTGTATCGGTTCAATGGAATTGGTAGCTTAGCTCCTTTAGCTACTAGTGGTGCAGCCCAGACGGAAATGTTGCGAGCTCACGATTCTCCCAGAGTAGCTTTCAGCTGGAAATACCGGTAATCCCTAGTTTCCCTAAAAAATTCGTTGATCTGTAAAAGAAAACCTCATGTTCATTATTTGCAGAAAATTGGAAAAGAAGTCAAAAACAAGTCCGCATACCTGTATTTTCAATTTGCTTGGTATTTGTGTGCAGATACAGTGGTGATGATTTTCTTTGCCGGCCATTAATACAATAGAAAATTAGTTTTGAATTCCCTCTTTTTCTACATTGGCGATTAATCTCTTTTTCTACACTGGCGATTAGAAATTTACAGTATTTCATTCACAAATGCTAACAAAATGCTAATATGAGAAAATGAAAGATGTTTATATTCTACAAACTTGCAATAACATTGCACTCATTCTTTTCATGACAAAAAGAAATCAGAGACTTGAAAGGAGATCAATCAAACCTGCAACAATAGAGGTGATTGGCATCGCTAGTGCAATAAGTACTCCCTCAACAATGTTGCTTCGCCAGAAGTTAACCCCACCCAGGGTGATAAAAACAACACAGGTGCAAATTAGGAGTTGCATCCTAAGCTTTCACCTACCATGTGGGGTAAGCTTAGTTTATATTTTCTACCAGTTTTTCCTTTTTGGAATTCAAGTAATTCTAAAATCTCTCCTTATTTTCATAGCAAGGGTTTTATTATGCCATGCATTCGCTGTGTTTAAGAATATCAAACTTATTTCGTTTATATTTGTTTTCCTTGAATTGACAGCTTCTTAATGTGCAATTCTTTTGCAGAGGTCGTTATTGCGAAATTGAATAACTAGAATAACAAAATAGAGATTACAGAATGAGAAGAAAACAAAAAGGGAAACTCATTGAACAAGTGAGACCTGTGCTATGCTTTTCATTCTCAAAGCCAGGCAAGGTTAAGGTCGCGCGGTGTATTCGAGTTACCTGGCGATTTTATTTACATCAAAGATGCTTTGAGACAATCGAGCGAAGAAGAAGTGACAGCAGCGGTGAATTCTCCAAAGCTTATTCTTCCATCCCCATCCGTATCAGCCTTGGCAATCATCTCAGTGAGCTCTCGGAAAGACAGGGCATGGGCCATCTTGGCCATGGACCGCGCGAGCTCCGCCACCGTAATGTAGCCATTACCATTCCTGTCAAAGGAGAGGAACAACTCCATCAGCTGCTCCTGGTTATTCGAGACCTCTACCGTTACATCTGGGGCGATCAGGCTCACCAGTTCCGGGAACTCTATCAGCCCATTGTTATTTGTATCCACGCGCTTGATTAGGGCATCTATCTGTTCGCCGCTGGGGTTCATTCCCAGAGATCTCAGGAAGCCCCCCAGCTCTAATTGTGTCAGGCTTCCGTCTGAGTCAAGATCGAACCTCTTGCACCTCTGAGAGGCTTTTCTCACAGCCCATGGGGATTTGGCCTTCGAAAATCTGCGGTTCCCCGACCTCTGTAATGATAAAACAGAGAACTCTAGCGCCAGCGACAATCTTATCAACTGTGTTGTATCAGCACGTATGTTTCTTCCCGCAACAGTCCATAATGCAATCTGAATTCTGTGTCGATTGAAAATCAAAGGGCGGGCATTATAATACGGCCCTCTCTGTGGGGATTGTCCTTGGAATTTGCGATGAGCGCCTTCCAGGCACGGGAGCATAGGGTTTGAATGATTCTTATTGACCTGGGACGGTTGCCTGTCAGTTGTTTCCTTCCTATATACACCACCTGTGCTCAATACACTCACTTAACACACCACCTGTTCTCAATGCCCTTGATTCTTGACGAATCTTCTGTGTGCTCAATGCCCGCCATCAACACATTCGTGAATCCACTTGAAAGCTCATCCTATTCGATTTTAGTTTTCACTGCTCAATCTGAGTCGCCCAGATAAACCAAGCATTTGCATCCATCCAAACTTAGGTAAGTGCGCTCTAATAAGTTAAGCAGGGATAGCTTCCTCTAGTCTGTTTGGGGCTATTTCTTAGGCCAACTAACGGGTACCTTGGCCATTCTGCAACCGAAATCATCGTCACGCTAAGAAAGAGAGGCCAAGTTCCTAAAGGTACCGTGTGGTGACTAATGGATAACTCAACGACACGTGAAGTGCATGCAATCTCCACGTTAGAACACTCGTTGCTCCCAGACGCTCCATTCATCGTATTTCAATAAAGTTCACAGTGGGCTAAACTGGAACCTCGTCTTCATAATAGTGGGCTGAACTAGAACCTCGTCTGGATAATTCTGACTGGTTACCATTACCTTTAAATTAAAAAATTATACTTTAGACAGCCAGATGTGGAAAAGCTTGTGGTTATCACTGCGTCAACCGTTCGGTGGAAATGTCACATGCATTTCAATCTAAAAATGCTTATGAAACTAATTAGTAGAATTTTTGTACATCTTAATTAATTACAAAACCAGAAAAAATCTTGTCGATGGCTCAAATACGATAAGCCCCACAACAGATATGTGATTGGATATTATTTTGCCGCGTGTCTCGCCCGTTTGCACGAAAGGCTCAGGCTCCCACATCAATTCATCAGGCAGGGGAAATTATAGCAAATCATTCTGGTCAATATTCAGAAAATTTATCTGTGGCTCAGTCTTTGCCAAAACAACAAAGCTGATTATCATTACAGAGTATTTTCATTGCATGCTGGAAGTGATTCTTTAACTGGTTGGCTAGCAGAAGGACTTCACGAGGGACAGTTCCCAAGCTATTGCAAATATAGGAATTCTCCAAGTCTATCTTATATGATAGTGCAATATAGGAACTCTCCAAGTCTATCTTCTATGATAGTTTTCTTCAAGCCCTGGGTAGGGACTAGCTGCCTTGCAGCTTCTCTGGTTTTATATTTCAACTCGGAATGGATTTTTATTTACTATCTTATGTTGAAAACATGAAAGTGATCCATTTCTTAAAATCTTTCACTTTTTTTCCATAAAGTTATTTTTTCTCATATATATACATTAAAAAATATATGTTACTATATGTAAAATTGTAAATTATAATGAAAAAAGAAAATAAATCTATACTTGAATCATATTAGAGATATGTCACCCACATATTTTGAATGCAATTATTTTTTACTTGGAACATAACCAAATTTAAGTTTTTTTCCATTTACCATACTCACTATTTAAATGTTAATTTTCAATCAAAATAAAATATAATATATTCTTTATTTATATATTTATATAATATATTTTTATATGTAAAATTGTAAATATTAATGGAAAAAGAAAATAAATTTATACTTGAATAATATTAAAGATATGTCACAAATATTTTTTATCCCGAACATAACAGATTTTTTCCCTTTACCATACTCACTATTTAAATGTTAATTTTCAATCAAAATAAAATATAATGTATTATTTTATTTATATATTATATTTTTATATATAAAAAATTATGCAATAGTATTTAGGGAAATTCAAATTGAAAAATAAATCAATTAATTTATCTTTAATTTTTTGGTTAAAAGTTAAAGAGCATAAACTTTTTAGGTTTTACGCTTGAATGTCATTTTTTGACAAGAAATTAAGAAATAGGTACACTAAAAGTATAAATGAACAAAGGAGGTAGAGGTGGCTTTTTAGCCAAAATAGAAAAATACAACCCATGTAAATGGTCAATAATACTTAAGGATCTTGTTCTAAGTTTCTATCTAGCACCAAGTTCTAATGTGGATATCAAGAGATCAAACACAATGGACAAGATAGAGTGTGAGGAGAGATGAACCCATAATCACTTCCTCCTCCACAAGGAAGAAATAATCTCCATGATACATGAAGGCCCACCCTCACCCGATAAAACTCGAGTCGATCTAGTGCAAGCTTATTCTCCTTTTAATTTTCGTGAAGAAAGTTCCAGAATTTTTTTGTAGTTACGTTACTCTTTCCCCAAGTTGATGCTAGTGATTCAAATTTATTTACCTTCTTAGTATTGATGAGGCTCTCGACTCCTCAAATTTAGTTTCAAATCCTTATCAAGCTTCTCTCTGGGCATTTTTTTGTCCTTAGGGTCTGTTCCACATATGTGGTATGACACCTTAGCTTTCCTTAGAGTTTCGTGTGGGTATTCCCTCTTCCATGCAATGTCTTCTTTTTGAAGGTAAGTAGCTCATGATTCTTCCCTTCTTGAAGTCTATAATATTGGCGAATATGTCATTGTTTATATATCCCTTTGTTTATGATGGGAGCTATGGGTAAGAATTCCTCCTCTCAGTATTTTTATTATAAAGATATTGTCCATGCTCAACCCCCTGCAAAGGAAGCTTAGTCCCAGGTGGTTCCTAGGTTTTTTTTAGTTGAAAAATCTAAGGAAGTTCCCTCTCCAAGAATATTTCACCATGTTCTTCAAGATCTCTATAAGATATTTGCAAAGAAAACCCTTATGTGTCATTTCAAAGGTTTATGGTCCTACTTAGAATATCTTTTCCAATGGATCCATTCTTCATGGAACAAGAATTACAAGGTTATTTTCTACTCTGAGGGCTTCTTCATTGTGATATTTTATTAAATTGGAAGACTACTATAAATATTTATCTAATAGGCCCTAGTTTTGGGGCAATGTTGGACATTTCTTAACTCCTTGGTTTCCATATTTTTACCCTCCTATAGAAATCATTGCCAAGCTACTAATATGGGTTTGGATTCCTAACATATTTGCACACTTATGGCACTTATTCGTATTTAAAAGAATTTGAAACTCACTAGGTATTTTCCTTACAACTAATAATTCTCATGGGAATCTTGGCATTTACAACTATAGAAAAATATACATTGAAATCAATATTTGTAAAGGAGAAAACTAGATCAATTTAAAAATATGGGATTTTCATTAGACTCAAGATGTAGACTATGAGAATACTACTCTTTGTTGGTTCTCCTATCATCAAATAAACCATATATAAAATTATTTCTTTCTACTCAAATATCACCATAAGTGGGATATTCATAATTCTAAAGCTAAAATTTAGAAGTCCGATGACCCACCTCCTATGGAATAAAATCCATGGAATTAAATCCTCGAATTGGAATATAAAGATTTACATTTAAGGCCAAAACATTGAAGTATTGTGTTAATCATCGACGAGTTGTTCCATTTCACATCCCAAATAAAAATAATCATATTCCCCTATCAAATGTCAATTTGACACAGACATGTAATCGAGGGATAGAGAATGTTGTACACCCCACCTTAATGTGCTTATGTAGGACTATAGCCTATGCCATATCTGTAAACTTAGAGCCAACATCACCACCTATAGTAAGGCCTTCAAACACATTAATTTTCCTACATTTCAAAAAGTGGCCAAATTTGCCAATGGATTCATTTGATAACAATTGAATGAGCCTCATGGAAGAGGAGACATAATTCTCTAGATTTGATTTAATTCTAATATTTCTTCCCTCCTAGAGTTTTTCCAATTTTAAAGTTATCCTATTCAAAATTGTGGAATTAAGAGATCCTCTCTCGATCTTTAAATTGGAAACTTGCCTTACGATAATCATTGATTATCCTAAGGAAAGCTCCAATACTTTCCAAAGAATCAAATATTCAGCCTGTTTATTAGTTGAAGTGCGTAATCCCCAAGTATGATTAATCTTTAATTGTTTCTCGGGGCAAAGAATCACCCCTCTTGTTGCTACCACCCATTATTATGTAAACATTTTGACTCAGTCAAATAACAACAAAAAGTAAAATAAAATAAGAAAATTAATAATTTACCGTTTGACAATTCTTAGGCTATAGGTTTTGATAAAACCACAATTTTTTTTAGAAATCACTTTCTCATTATGAATTACAATAATGGAAATCTGCATTCGAAAAAACCTATAATTTTGACTATAATATTTGTTATGATTAATCATATTTAAATACTTAAAGAAATTCATTATAAAATATCAAAATATACGAAACTTAAGATCCATTTGAACTTTACAATTAATCCCTATCCATACTTATTAAAATTTAATACAAAATATATCTATATCTATCAAAATATATATATATATATATAATTAAAAAAAACAACATAACGAAGAGATATGAAACATATTTATATGTAATAACATTTGTTATACTAAAAAGAAAACATAACAATGGAGATGTGACACTTTTAGTTTTTTTTTCATTTCCCACTTTTGAGGCTTCTCTTTCTTAACGAGAATCGTTTTTCTTCTCAATTCATGGAATATTCCCTTTCGCATTATCAAGTCATTACTTTTTCCGTCATTAGTACTATTGTTTAATATTATAATATTTTTATTAAAATCTAAAACTAAAATTAATTATATTAGATTAAATATCAATAATTTAATATAATATTTTTTAATTTAATTATTAAAAATTTTTTATAAGTCTATTAACTATAATTAAAATATTTTATTGAAAATAAAATAATTTGTATTTAGATTAAAATCATAATTCTAAATAAATAAATAATATTTTAAATTATTATTTAAATTAATATATTATAAAGGTATACTTTTATTGATTTTGTGAAATTTAATTGAAGTTCAATTTTCTTAAATTTAATTTGTGGATAGAGTGCATACGAGTTGACTAAAAGATAATTGCATAATAATTGGATCTGTCGGTATACTATATAGATATGAATAGTTATAGATTTTTTTTTTTAAAAAAAATAAATAAATATATTAAAATTTTAAAATTTAATTATAATAATAGTCATATTAATATTTAAAATATAAAAATTTACTAATTAACATTTAACTATGTCTATATGCATTTAAAATTTTAAATTAAGATGGTAGGGATTTAATATTTATAGAAAAAATTAAAATATTTTTAGTAGTGTACATAAATTAAAGGTTGAGATTTATTTCCAAAGTTGTTATGATTTTTTCACTCTTTTAATTCATTCATTAATTAAAAAAATATGAAGAAGTGTTATATAAAATGAATTATGACATTTTAAGCATGTGGTATTAATAAGTAATGGTATTGACCCATGATATCAGAAGAAAGTTTATTTTTATCATTATTAATAATTATTATTATTTTACCCTGTTAGGGGGCACTAACAACTCAATTGGTGATCTAAGTGAAGTGAAATTGTGTAAACTAAGAGATCCAAGGTTAAATCCCCTCGTCGTGACCTAGTCTGTGAAGACGAGGATAAGACATATACCCTAAGAGGTATAAAGATAACGGCTAGAATGAACCCCATGTCACGCAAATACGAGACTGACTGTGGTAGCAGCCATAATCGACCACGTATGAACCAAGTATGAGATTGATAGTAGTAGTGGCTAGAGTCAATCCCATGTCACAAAAATACAAGAATAACTATGGTAACAGCCATAATCGACCCCATATCAAGCATGAGATTGACATTAGTAGTGGCCACAATCCATCCCATATCATGCAAGTATGAGATTGACAATGATAAAGGGGAGAATCAACCTTATGTCACACAAATACAAAAATGTCACACAAATACAAAACTAGTAGTAATAGTGACCAAATTTGACTTTATGTCACATAAATATGAAACTAAGTTAAAAAAAAAATATTATTATTATAATTATTTTATTATTATTATATATTTTAATAAAAATATAAATTAATTGATTTTTAATTTTTTAACTTAATAACATATAAATAGTGCTATTAAATTTTAATATTATATATATAATATGAAAATATCACATGAAAATGTAAGTTAAACAATAAAGCGTAGTCATTTATTTGGATTCCTTAATTTAAAGGTAATTCAGTTTCCTTATTTTCATAGATGTATAAGTGTGGCCATTCTAATGGTAGAACCGAGTCAAACATAGAACATTATCGGTTGTTCAATTGAGGCTTCTGTGATCCATAACAATTATAAGAAGAAATTCCGGCATAAATCACATTCAAAAAGTCATTGTCGACGCGTTTTGAACCAACCAGTGTGGTTCATCGTCAGGACAAGTTGAAAAATTAGATCTATCTTTGCCAATTAAATACTTTGAGCAGAGCTACCAACAACTAACTAGGACAGCGCCTAAATTTGACCAGGGACCAGGGTCAAACAAACCAGTTAAAAATTAAAACTAAACAAGAGACCTATAAATAAATTTAATTTAATTAAATTGGTAGTTTTATAAATCGTAAAAGTATTAACTAGATAAATAGGAAATATAAATATTAGTATGTAACTATTAAAATTATAAAAGAAGATGCATACTAAGCAGTATCTTCATGTTGATTCCCATCATTTCCCTGCTCAAAAGATGGGTGTTCTTAACACCCTCGCTACTCATGCCCTTAGGATTTCTGATAATGAGAGCTTCGATAAGGAGAAATCCCATCTCCTTAATGTCTTTGTGGAGAATGGCTATAGTAGACGCCTGGATCAGAAGGCTTTCCTTAAAGCCTTTAAAAATTCGTTGATTAAAAAAGAACCTAAAGAGTGTCGTTTAGGTGTCCATCTTCCCTATGTCCAGGGAACCACGAACAAGATTGCTTGAATCCTTAAGAGGTATGATATTCCCTCAACCTTTAGGTCCCTCAACACCATTCGCAAATCCCTCTGATCGATGAAAGATCCCGTGGACCCTAAGGACATGAAGGGTGTCTACTTGATCCCTTGTTCTTGTGGGACCCCCTATATCGGGGAAACAGGGCGCTCCATCCATCAGAGGATCAGCAAACGTGCAGCTAACATAAGACTTGGGAGAACCAAGTCTTCAGCATTAGTAGAGCATGCGGAAAAGACTAAGCATCAGGTTTGTATAGAGGAGGCCAAGGTTATTTCCAAAGTGGCTCAGTTCCGTCATCATAAATTCAGGGAAGCTATTGAAATTGAAAGAAGGCTGAACAATCTCAATAGAGATGATGGCTGGAAGATCAATAGCTGTTGGATCCCTGCCATTTCTTCCTAGTCTTTCTCTTTCTCCCCCCCCCCCTTTAATCCCTTTCGAGCTTTCGTTGTCCCCCTTGGAGCCTTGTCTTTTTCTTTCCTCCTAGGATTTCTCCTTCTTGCTCTGTGGTTTTCTTCCTGACATTCTCTTTCTTTTTAATTTGTGTCGCTTTTTCTATTTATTTATTTTTTATTTTTATTTTTTTTTAAGATCTAAACTATATTCTTTTTATAAATCATTTTTTTGGAGGTAGTTTTTCCTTTCGTATAATTCTTATTATTATTATTTTGTATTTTTTTTTATTTTATTTTGAATTTTTATATTAATTTATTATTCTATTTATTATTATTATTATTATATTTAGCAACTACTTTAAAACGTAAACTCCTATTTAAATAAATATAATATATATATTAATAATATAAATATTAAATAATTAAATAATATTTTATAATTTTAATGAGTTACATACTAAACTATTTATATTTTCTATTTATCTAGTTAATACTTTTAACGATTTATAAAACTACCAATTTAATTAAATTTAATTTATTTATAGGTCCCTTGTTTACTTTTAATTTTTAACTGGTTTGTTTGACCCTGGTCCCCGGTCAAATTTAGGTGTTGTCCTAGTTAGTCGTTGGTAGCTCTGCTCAGAGCATTTAATTGGCAAAGATAGATCTTATTTTTCAACTTGTCCTGACGATGAACCACACTGATTGGTTTGAAATGTGTCGACAATGATGTTCTAAATGTGATTTACGCTGAAATTTATTCTTATAATAGAAAATTATCATTCATTTTGTTCCCTTTAATTTGAAGATGGTTTGGTTTCCTTGTTCTCCACTTGAACCAAGTGTAGGTATTCAAGCCTAGTCATTCATTTAATTTGCAAAAGGTTTGGTTTTCTTATTTTCCAAATGGATCAAGTTACTCATTCATTTAATTTGATGGTTTTCTTTCCTTATGTTTTTCTTGCATAGAACATGTTCGTGATTCATCTTATTAGTCCCTACCATCTGGCAATGACTAGGCACTATAGTAATCGAAAACAATGTAGTTAACATTAGTTGACCTATTTGCTCGTGCCTATTTATCGAGTATAATGAAAGTTTTTTAGTCCATAGTGATTTACGGTCTTATTTGGCCTCTTCCCGAGGCAGAGGCACTGAAAGCATATATTATCTTGCATTTGTCTGGTTCTTTCTCATTCATTTTTCGGAGCTGTTGATTAATGCTAACATTAATCTAGCAGTATGAAATGCTAGCTCCAGGATATTGTTTATGCAGGACTGATGGGCTTTCTTTGAAGTTGCTAGCAACAATATCTCTAAAATTGCCACCAATGTCTTTGAAATTGCCACCTGTTGCAATGTGTCTACTTTGCATGTTGCTGTGTTGTCTACAGAACAAATGTTGTTGTGCTGTCATCTCCGTCATTAAGCATAAAGCCGAAGAATCAGAAGGCTGGATATGAAAAAAAAGGGGAGAACCGAAGGGTAGGGAGGCTTATAATAAGATTGAAGGAGGGGATTATGAGTGGCTCTGAGGAACACCAGCGGAGGTCGATGAAACCACGAATGGAATGAAGGAGAGGGGTGATTCATCGGCTATGTGAAGTATAAGATGGATATATAAGTACCATTAGAAAGTGGAACAGGGAGAGTTAAGGATGTGCAAGAGATTGCTAGTTGAATACCCAGAATACAAACAGAGACATGAGATCGGTGGTTGAATACCAGGAATAAAAATAGATACATGAGATTGTTGTGAGATTGTGGTTGAATATGAGGAATAAAAACAGAGAGAAAAGATTGCTAGTTGAATACCCGGAACCATGATGTCTTCTTCAGCAATTCAGTAACCCCGGACACCAGACCGATGGAGGCAAAAGAATCCCCTGCATGACCTCCAAAAAATATACATTAAATTTAGTAGTGCCATTAGTGTTATGTGCAAAAGCTACCAACAACAATTACCAGCTTTCTGTGCAACAACTACAAGTTGGTCTGACGGATGTGTCGCAGGTTCAAGTCACATCGAAGAAGCAGCCTCTTTTCACTATTGAAGCCTATTTTCACTATTTTTTTCATTTGCAATTTGTCTAACACCATGATTTCATGCATAAATCATGGCAACAATAGAGATTCATGGAGAAATCATGGCAATACCAGAGCTTCTAGAGAGCTAACAACAAAGCTTCTAGAATGCTTGTAATGGTCTTGACAGCTCTGCAGAGAAGACAAACCACATTCACATTCTCAATTTCAGCTCTGTGGAGATGAAAAACCACATTCACATTCTCAATTTCAGATTCAGCTACAACATCAGTCACAAAATCTACAAACCATCAGTGGGAAGACCAGTGGGTTGTTTTTTATTGATGTCTCTTTGAAATTTCTATTCAGTTTGATTATGAAATATAGCAAAGGAGAAAGCAATTACCTCAGCTGCATTGTTTAAACGATTTCAGGGCTGCAGATTTTGTATTGTAAATACCGTAATAACACAATGCTCTGGATTTTGTATTGTAAATACCGTAATAACACAATGCTCTGGTATTACAGGTGTTTGGAACTGGTGCTAAATCCTGTCCTTTATGCCTTTTCCAACAACCCTGTAACTTATGCATGTCCCTTGTGAAGCCTGGTCCCATCATCCCATTAATTCCAACGAGGCTCTATGAGGAACCATAATCCAAGAATTCATCCAGCACAATTCAAGCAGTTAAATCAGTTCAATGAGATAAGTGAGCTAACAACCCTATAAGGCTACTTGACTATCCCGCAGGAGCATGGTGAGATAATTCAAGGTCCTTGACTAACCACCCACAATCTATCCATCTGCCCGTTCCTGATTTGATATCAAGCAATCTCTCCCATCCATGTAGGTTGGAACAACTTTCTTTTTGTAACTGAGAGAAAATTACTTGAGGGATCTCAAATGTTTTAGCAAACAATCGATGCCCAGTGCAGTAGCAAACTGCTGATGCCCAGCGCACGATGAAAACTTGAATTAGGGACTGGAAACTCGAATTAGGGACTAGGACTAGGACGGAGAACCAATAGAGCCCCTTATTTCTCCTCTCATATGTCGTTCTAGCAATTGTTCAAACAATCTTTATCTTTTTCCTCTCATATATCGCTCCAACAATTTTTCGAACGACCCCTGCCTATGCTCTTCCAAATCTATTTCATATTTTTCACATAAACAGTCAATAGGTATCACTGTGTCAAAAGTGATATGTATGCATGTTGGTGCTCATAACTGATGGATACGTGGTTGTAACATGTGAAAGCTTTTACATTTTAATTCATATTTAATTAAATTAATATATTTCCTTTAATATACGTGTTTGTAACATGGGCTAGTTTTACATTTTAACTCATATTTAATTAAAATAATATATTTCCTTTAATAACTAGTTAACTGTAACAATTATTGCCATGCACTCTGCTAGATATTAGATTCTGGATGCATTGCAGGGTCTCCTCACCACATGCGTTAAGTTTATACATGCACTCTGCCAGATGCATTACAGGGTCTCGTCACCACATGCTCTCGCCAACATGATATTCTGGTATGCCAATGTCGATGGCCTAATATACCAAAAAATGATGGGATAGTTCCCATTTGTTGACAAATTTTTGGGAACATTGGGTATCAGGGGTTCTCCGTGGATATTCCAATGACGTGCCAATCTTTAACTCGGTCGAGTACTAATAAATCATTTTTACAAGTCAACTATTCTATACAGTGGGTGTACATCCCACAAGATGCAAAGTAAGTTTTCCATTCTTTCGCTCTTCTGTGTATTTTAAATTCTATTGTTTATGAAACCCATGTATGAAAACCTCATCCTTGAAGTAAATTTTCATTCGTTTTCACAAGTCTGTCCTTGGCTGTCTCCACACTTCAATAGATGAATGGAGGTATAGCATAGCCTTCCTTCCATCTATTGAATATCCATCATGGGTGCCTGCTGATGTAGCCCCTACCTAAACTGGTCTAAATCTGCTTAGTACAGGTCATACCCCTTCGTGTCTAAAATTACATTCAAGTGTAAAATGGCCGGTTTGTTTCCTTACCTGCCTGAAGAAGCCAACCAAGGAATCACTGATTCAACATTTGAATTTATGCAGGAAATGCTTTCCTTTAGTTTAAATCATGATTGCACTTAACAACTTTGCATGTTGGTATAGGTGTTGTTATCTAACTATCTTTTGGGATCCGACAGGTAATGTTTATCATGGGGCTTTATAATTCAACCTACTGGTTGGCTTGGCTGACTTGGGAAGGCATCCTCACTTTTGTATCTGCGATTCTCATGGTCCTCTTTGGAATGTTGTTCTAGTTCAACTTTTTCCTCAAGAACAACGTCTCAATTTTGTTCCTTTTGTTCTTTCTCTTTTAGTTCAACATGGTGAGGACATGAACATCCATCCCAGTTATTTTCGAACATGCACAGTAAACACTTTGATTTTATTTTTAAAAAAATGGACTGATAATTGGGATGGGACAAATTGCTATGCTCAAATTCTGCATAGGCAAGGCTATTGGAGAAATGATGACCTGCAAGACTTTCCCCAAAAAGACCAAAACAATTATCCATGTGGAAGTCGAGATCATGCAACACCTTTCTGGTCATCCTAATGTTGTCACATTGAATTTTATTCATTAAGATGCAAATACTATGTATCTTGTGGTGAAGCTATGCTCCGGGGGACGCCTAATCGATGACATGTCCAAAAACCGATGCTACTCTCAGCATTAGGCTGCAGAACTGATCAAAAACTTAATTGCCACTGAAAAAGCAAAGGAGTACCGTCAGTCGGTAAATGATATATGTTGATAAGTAATAGTGAACAATGACATGCTTTCAAAATTATGTGTATAAGAAGATCTTTATATTAGATTGCCACCAGCAACTCTTGCTTGAGCGTTTTAATTTCCCGAGTCTTTTTCCTCAGCTTCAACTCCAACTCCATTTCATTTTTGATAGCGGACTTGTTTTGAATGTTGGCTTATAATTGAAATGTTTTTGTTGCATTCTGGTATCACAAAGCAAAGTCCTGGCAAGGAAATAAGGACATAAGTACTGCGTAGAGATGTATATTTCCTTTCCTCTATCCAATAGAGGGGTGCTTCTTTTTTTGTGTCCTGATGTGAGAATTTAGCCCTTGGGCCCTGAACTCGTAACATTTTATGGAATCAAACTTAATACCATTTTTAATGGGAAGGAAAAAGAGGATTTACGATTTATGTTTTTGTTTGGTGCTTGTTATTATGTGAGCAACTTGTGTTTCAGCTGTTTTATATATTCTTATGCATATCATATCTATCTTATAGTTGGAGACCTTTTCCAGCCATTGATTCTTGCTTGGTTTTCCAACAGCTAAATTTTTGGAAGATGGAACTTCAACAACAAGGTATTTGTCTTTTAAGAAGCTTTGCAAAAGAAATTGTTGTTCATAGAAATTCTCACGACCATGCGAAATCATAAAAATGGTTGTAGCGGAAATTGTTGTTCGTGGAAATTCTCATAGCTTAATTGTTCGTAAACAAAATTTTTTGGGAAGCAAAGCTGGTAAGTTTAGCACAAATGGCGCAATCACTCAGTCCCTGTAATAGAAAAGCACAAGCTGTTGGTAAGCAACCCTGGTGAGTTCGCCAACGCTAGTTTTTGCATAAATATGAATCCTACTGTCTGCTTGCATTAGATATAAGTCTGGAGTGAACTGTATATATTAGCTAATTGGGTGAACTGGGTGTATTAACTAATTTCATTGACGCGTTGATATTTTTCTGGAGTGAATTGTATATATTAGCTAATCAGGTGAACTAGGTGTATTAACTAATTTCATTGAGGCATTGATAGTTTTTTGGAGTGAACTGTGTATTTGCTAATCTCAAAGTAGATAGTTTTCTAGAGTGAGCTTGGGTAGGTCCAACCATACAGACAATTCCTGCAATTTTGGACACCAAGATGAGCAAAATTTCGAGGTGCGTATAGGCCATAGAACAGAGCAAAATTTCAAGGTGCCTATAAGGCATAGAATAGTGTACGTTGGTAAGTCCAAGAGACGTTATGTTGTAAGTGAAAATCATCTCAATCATCCATTGCTGAAGGTGCTCATTGAGAAATCTCACGAGGGTTCATGTGGAGTTGACATTAGTGGTGAAACAATTTCCTATGAGGTCGTTCTTTTTGAGCATTTGTTGTGGATGCTGAAAAATGTAGATCCAGAAGCCATTAAGAGCAAATGTCTGGAGGAATTGGTTGAATTCTATGCCTCTTAATAAAAAGGGGTAGGGATATATTTATGTAGAACCACAACTAATTTTGGGAGGAAATTCCAAATAATGTCATAATGAAGAAAACAGTATAATCCCTCCTCTAAATAATGTCAAGGCTTTAGAAATCTAACTTTCATTTTGCAAGCTTTTCAATGGGATTCTCCCTACTTGCAGTCTAGGGCTAAGTTTTATGTTTGAATTATCAACAATACTTGAAGAGATCCATGCTAGTCACTTAGCAATGTCAACAGAAACAAGCTTTGGCATTGTATATTATATTGAGAACATCTCAGCTTTAAGATTTTTGTGTCATTGTATATTATATTCAGAATAGCTCGGCTTTATGAATTCTATGGCAATGTATATTGTATTCAGAACTTCTCACCTTTATGATTTCTGGAAGCTTATAAAATCTGTATTACCTTACGTGCATGATAAAATACTCAATTCTTGGTGCATCAGAAAGATGTTACAGCTACTCTTGGATTTTGTTAAGTGTGAAGCCAAATTCACAGAGGATTCTAGATTAGATCTTTCTAGATCTCCAGGATTCTAGATCGTTCTACACCACCACTAGTTTCTAGAATCACATGCAAGATTCTAGATCCTCCTACACCGCTAGTAGTTTCTAGATCATTCCAGATCTCCATTTGAGTCACATACAGGATTCTAGATCCTTCTTCTGCCTCTATAAATTTGTAATTTCTCTCTCCAAGGAAGGCAAGCCAAGCCCCAAGCCTGTTATGTAATGCAAAGTGATTTCTGTTCTCTAATGATTGTTTTATCTATTCCGTTGTTTCTAATTGAGTAATTGTGTTGTTTCTCCATTTGTCTATCTCTGTGAATTATTCATTATTATTTTCATCTAAGTCTCTAAGTTTAAATCCGCTATGTGTTATGTATGCTCTGGTCTAACAACTGGTATCAGAGTTAGGGTCGAATATCCACCCTGCAAGCCACTTAGTGCCATCGCCTTGCTCTGGCAGCATTCGTTAAAACGTTGGTTGTTACTCCTGGAGCTATTGAAGGATCTGTCCAGGAAATAGCTAAGGAACGCTGGAACTAAAAGACAGTTGCTGCAAGAAAAACAAGGTCGTGGACCTATGTTGAAATGTGTTTTTGGAGTTTGAAAAGTGGAGATCCGTGGAGATTGGAGTTGAAACATGGTGTTCGTGGAGGATATACTGATTTTAAAGGATCGGTATTTTCTGATTGAGGGCACAACAAAGAAACCCTCATCGATGACAAATGAAGAATGGAATAAGCTAGATAGAAAGGTGATTACAACAATCCACCAATATTTAGCAAAGAATGTTTATTTCAATGTGTCCGAAGAAAAGACGGCTGAAGGATTATGGAAGAAGTTCCATGATCTATATGAGAAGAACACAACATCAAACAAAGTGTTCTTGATGAAGAAGCTTTATAATCTCAAAATGAAGGAAGGTGGTTCAATTGCTGAGCACTTGAATGAATTTAATATTATTACTAATCAACTTTCCTCTATTAAAATCATTTTAGATGATGAAATTAGAGCTATTTTGCTAATGTATTCTATACCAGACAGCTGGGAAAATTTAATTGTAGCTATGAGCACTTCAACAACTACAAGGACCCTGAAGTTCGATGATGTCAGTAGTAGTTTAATGAATGAGGAGCTGTGATGCAAATCAATTGTGGAAAACCAGGGAGGAGAGGCTCTAGCTCTAGCTGATCGTGGTAGGAGAATGGATCGAGGCTGGCAAGGATGATCACGATCGAGAGGCAGATCAAAATCAAGGAGAAGAAGGATCATTTGCTTTCATTGTGGCAAACTCGGGCACATGAAGAAAGAATGTCGATTCTAGAAGAAAGGACAAAAGGATCAAATACGGTCTAGTACAAATCACAAGTCATCCATCACAAATGAAGGTGAGACTACTACTGTAGCCATAGATGGTGATGTGTTGTTTACTGTTTCAGTAGAGGATGCATGTGTATATACATCTAGTAGTGGCTTTGATTAGATCCTTGACTCTGGGGCATCTCACCATGTAACCCCATGCAAAGATAGTTTTGTTTTATATAATCCCGGTGATTATGGTAGAGTGCATTTGGGGAATAATCATTTTTGCAGTATTGTTGGAGTGGGAGATGTCCAGATCAAGACGAAAGATGGATAAGATATATTGTTGAAAGAGGTCGGGCATGTACCAGAAATGCACATGAGTTTAAGCTCTATGGGACGACTGGATGATGAAGGCTATTCGACAAGCTTTGGAAAAGGAGGCTGGAATATTAGCAAAGGTGCATTGGTTGTGGCCAAAGGACCCAAGACAGGAACATTATACACATTGAAGACACTGATAGGAAAATCAAATTTGGTTGTTGTCACAAAAGAAGGAAATTTAGCAGATCTGTGGCATAAGCGTTTGGGTCACATGAGCGAGAAGGGCTTAAAAATCCTTGTTGGTAAAATTTATTGCCAGGTATAAAATCCTACAATCTTGATCATTGTGAGCATTGTATATATGGTAGACAACGAAGGGTTACATTCCTTAGAGGTGGCCATGATAGAAAGAAAAATGTGTTAGAATTGGCACACTCAGATGTGTTTGGGCCTATTAACATCAAATCATTAGGAGGAGCATTATATTTTGAAACATTTATAGATGATGCATCCAGGAAAGTTTGGGCATATCCTATGAAAATTAAAAGTGAAGTGTTTGGAATATTTCAAAAATTCCATGTTGTTGTTGAAAAAGAGACTAACAAATTGTTGTAGTGTTTAAGAAGAGATAATGGTGGAGAATATTGCTCAAATCCATTTAAGGAATATTGTAACAGGTTTGGAAAAAAGCATGAGAAGACTGTGCCTGGTACTCCTCAACAAAATGGTGACGTAGAAAGGATGAATCACACCATATGGAGAAGGTGCAAAGTATGTTGTCCAATTCCGGTTTGGAGAACAATTTTTGGGCTGAAGCAGTCAGGACCGCTTGCTACCTCATAAATAGATCTCCAACTACAACTTTGGATTGTGGTATCCCTGAAGAAGTTTGGACTAGTAAGAATTTTAATTATTCTCACTTGAAAATCTTTGGATGTGAAGCATTCGTACATATTCCCAAAGAAAATAGAACTAAGCTAGATGATAAATCTATGAAATGCATTTTTTTGGGATATGCGGATGAAGATCTTGGTTATGGTCTACAAGATCCAATCAAACATAAAATTATTAGAACCAGGGATGTTATATTTAATGAGTCAAAAATGTTCAAGAGGACTGTAGGTGAGTTGGAGGTCAAGAAGCTTATTGACAGGTTTGAAGAGCAGCAAGAAAACATACCACCAATACAAGAAAATGAACAACAAATTCAAGAGCATGAAAAACAACAAGTAGAAAATAATGAACAACAAGAAGAAGGAATTTTGTAGGAACCTTTACAGCAGATTCAACCTGATAATGCACCACCACAATTGGTTCACAGATCTTCTAGGCCTCATAAGCCTTCACAAAGGTATCCTCCTTCAAACTATATTTTGTTGACTGATGAAGGTGAACCTAATTGTTTTCAAGAAGCTTGTAAATTTGATCCAGGTGGATGTTGGTGGCCACCCACCTATCCCATTTGGACCCCGCAACTGTCTCTTTTAGTTTTTCAGTTTCCGTAATTGTAGCACAATTTACTATTTTTAGCAGTTTTTTCGGGTCCTGAACTTCCGGAGCCGTTTTGAGGCCCTAAACGACATCTTTTGGGAAAGCTGGGGGCCACATGGGTACATGGACCGATGTTTCCCATCCCAAAGTGGTAGTTCTCAGATAGATCTTTCTAACGAGCTATCATACGCGTCAAACGGAGATCGTATGCCAAAGTTACAACCCCGAGAAATTGATGTACCAATTTACCCAAAACGGGGTCCCACAATTTGGCGTTTCATCTTCTAAGGTTAGGTTTTGGAATGTGAAGGGTTTTCCATTGTTTCTCAACAATAAATAGGCCTTCGAGCCTCATTGTAACACAGTTCAGAGGCATGTAGCCGCACATCCCTTCTCAGAGATAAGCTACCATCGCCCTAGATGTTAT